>LKNJ01001917.1:67750-127439 GCA_002120245.1 Maccullochella peelii
GCAGGGGACAAGGGTTTAGGTGGGGGGACTGGGAGTCTCCGGCCAATGCCTCCGTGATCTCCCTATTGTCAAGGGGAGGGGAAAGGGGCGTCGCTGTGGCTCACAGCTTAATTACTCTCACTTGTAATCGCAGGGACAGAGGGAGGTCGACTCTCTGGGTGGAGGAGAAACAGATTCTGTCTCTCTCGGTTTAGGACTCATCACTTGACAAATGTGGAGAAATCCTCTGCTGTAGATGAGCGACGTTCCAACAGGAAATCTTTGGTTGTTTGTTGCTGCTGCTTGAATGGACACTTAGGGACCGTTAAAAAAAAAATCTTCCTCTGCAGAGACATTATCGCAGCTGGAACATTTTCCTCGTGGTCTTTACGGAGAACTGATTCTGACAGCAGGTGAAGCAAATAATATGAAGACGTTCCACTGACAAAATAACGGACAAACACAGAGGAAATGTGGAATGACTGACTGGTGAGGACTTGCAGTCAAACTTGCCAGAAAGGCAAGGGATTTAAGGAAACAGAGACAAGTGGTGAGTGGGGCATTTATCTGACCTGACGTTTTTGTTAAACATGCAACACACTGGATACCGATTGTGCTTGGTGCCCACTGCACCATCATTCACAAAGTGTTTTACCCACGCACTGTTTTCCTTCCCTTTGCATCCCTTTAAGTAGCTTAAAGGATGTTGAAATACACTTAATCCACTGACAGTATGCTATATATTCTGCATTCCAACATTTAAGCTGTATAATGATTACACCGAGAATATTTAAACCCAAGACTGTTCTGTTCTTATAGCTTGAAATATTCCTGTGCATAATTTTTTCAGTGACCTATTTGATATAACTGCTCCATTTTAAGTGGGGTTTAATGGGTTCAATTTAGAATCACTGTCCCCTCAGCAATGACTAGTTTACAGGTATTCTCATTTATAGCCAAGAGCAGAGAGGCTCCACATAAATACATTTTGTTACTCGATTTGTAAAAGCCAAAACCATCTAGTCAGAAGTTATACAGTGCAGGGTTTGACTAAATGTCCAACTGATCATTCTCTTCACTCATCAAATGAAGTTGTTTGGGAACATTGTTAGCTTATTAGTATACTTCCCAGCGTGTAAAGTCTTTTTTCTAATTTGAAGACATGGTCGAGGTGTGTTCTGTGTTTTTTTATACATATGATTCATTAACAATGCAAACCATATGAACAAATTGGACAACTATTTAGTTCTAGTTCAAAAATTCTAAAATTTGAGGCAGTATGTTTTTTTTGCTGAAAATGTTACATTGTACTCACTATAAATTCACTGTGTGACCAAAGTAATGCAGGTGCAACTGGAACTTAGTTTAATATATTCTGGGAATGTCCTCTGCTTGCTGACCCCTGGTTTTTCAGAACATTTCATAGTTAGGAATTCCATGTGTCCCACCTTTTTTTACTGAGGAATGTAGACAGCATGGAATAATCTATTCAGGAGTTTAACTGAAAGTCAGATAGCTGAAGACTAGGGCTCTTAGAAGTTTATTTGTACACTGTAAAATGTCCTGCCCACCACATATCTTGGTCACAGTTCTTTAAAGCTGCACTAATCAATATTTTCATATTAACAATGGGTAATGTGAAAGGTGTAGCTCATAGCGACCACCCCACAGAGAATAACCTGCAGTTCCCCTCAGCTCTAAGGAGCATTTTAGCATCTCTCAGCTCATTGTTTTAGTTTTGCGCCCCACAACTTCACTGTTTTGCTTCATTTTAAACCCTCATCATCCTCGTCTCCAGTTTTCAGTGAAAAAGCTCTGATAAACCCACTGTCCACTACCTGTCCAGCAGCAAACAGCAGACAGGCACAGTTAGAGACTAGCTGGTGAACAGTGGAGCATTTAGCAGCTGAAGAGCCAGATATGTTTCTCAGGAGTTGGTGGAGACCAAAACCAGAGCTAAAAGAGAGTGACTATTGGACTTAGATTCATCAGGTGGACACAAAAACAACTCCAAATGAATGATCATGTTTCTCTGTGTCAGCTGGATAAGTAAATAAGTAACTGTTTGCTAACATGTTCGCAATGGTGATTTTACATGGTGAAAATATGTCAATTTTGTGATTTCTGCTTGTTCTGATGCCATCAAGTGGTCAAAAAAATCTATTTCAAAAGGTTCAGAACAAGGAGTTTTCTTTTAAACATACAAAAGTTATGTTTACATTCAGTGTTACTCACCAAAACCGTGTGTGTATCCTCGAGCTCTACCAAACGCGTCAAGTGCATTTCCTTTCTCATAAAACATTTGTGATGCAGATTTTTAAGTAATTTAAATTCTGCATTGTTTACATCCATGTTTACTTGGTAGCGGTCTTCTTCTTCTCTGCCTTTGTTGGTGCGTGCATTGCTGTGTTTTCTGTTGCATAACCGCCGCCAACAGTAGGTCAGTGGAGTAATGGGAAACTATTGGCAGGACTATACTGTAAATTGCATCACCTGTGCGAGGGTGCACATGCATGTGCGTAGAGCTGGGCGATATGGCCAAAATCTTCTATCACGGTAATTTTATATCACGGTAACAGTATTAAAATAAAAATACCGTACTTCATGCTCTGTATTACAATTTTACTCTCCTCCTCCATGTTTTCTAGTCACTCTTTTCTTCTTCGGCGGTTGGCAAACAAACGTAGAGGTGCATTACCGCCACCAACTGTCGCTCTCATGTCACGTGAGAATGTGGTAAGCAGTCCTGCTCATGGATGTATAAAGAGAACTGGATACTGCGTAGGAGGCTTAACCCCATTCATTCCTATGGAAGTTGCTCAGTGGCGCCAAAAAAGTTTGATGAGGCCCCTAGAGCAAGCGCAGTAGCGTTTCCTTTAACCTCGCCTCCCAGTCGCTCAGTCTTGGACTCACTTACATGAACGACAGTGACAATGCCAAGGAAAATAGCTCTGGATTCACCTATTAGTGAATTTAACAACTTTTAAGACATAATGATTTAAATAAGGGCTATTTAAGTGTTTCTTACTGGCTAGTTGATGTACCTCAAAAAAAATCATCCGCTGATTTACAGACATCTCTTTCACGTTGTAAGTGTATGGGAAAAAGTCTCTTAGGACCAGTGTGCATCACATGATGAAGTAATGCCATGACATGAAGTTGTAATTACATGGTTTGGCCACTATGTCAAATTGGCGCACTTCCTGGGGGCTTGGTCCTGCTGCCGAAATCATGTTACCTTGCGAGGCAACTGGATTCACAAGATCACGTGAGAATTGCGAGATCACGCGAGAATCCAGCCCTGATTCGATAGCCTGCAGCGAATACATAGCAGAGACACTAAGGGATAGCTCCCATGGTGGAAATGGTATTGCCAAATCTCTACCGGTGGCCACATTTTACTGTTGCACGGTATATACCATCATGTCGGCAAGCCCAACATGTGCGTCCTCATGTGCATGAGACAAACAAAACAGGGACCTACATGTATAAAACTGTTCCATAGCACCACTAGAGGTCAAACTGCACAGGGAACTACTTTAAACATTAATATAAGGGATCCTTCATTTGTTTATGTGAAGCTGCTGGGATATTTAGTATAATAGGAAGACATCCTGCCATGTCTATTTCCTAAAGTAAAAACACCACTCTGGTCCACTCATGTCTTGGCATGATGGGGTGAATGGCTCCTTTTTCTGAAAATAAATATAGATTTTTCGTACAATGAGGCCAGTTAGCTGACAGTATAGTTGTGTGATTGTGTAAAGAATCAAACTGTGCCATGTCTGGAGCATGTTGTGACTTCTGGTTAAAGTAAAGTGCACACACCACTAATCAAAGACTGAATAAACCTTTTGAGTAACTACTGAACCATCAAGCAGCGTGTTGAGGCAGAGCAGGAAGATATTAGTCAGAGGCAAATCAAAGGACAGCTCTCCTGCTACATTCCATTCAGCCTCTACTAGACACAGCGACTGAAATGAAGTGAAATAATCCGACCAGTTCTTTAAGTTGTTCATTAGTCAGCCAACACTTAAACCAAATCTGTTGAATGGGGACAGCCGGGTGTCTCTTTCCCCTTGAGGTTCAAAGAGTTCCACAGGCCTGTCATGCCTTTGTGTCCAGACGCCGACATGCGTTTGTGGCGCAGACGAGCCGCTGCCACCGGCAACTGTTAGTGCTGTGTGAGGTTGAGAATGAATGGAGTGCCAGAAACAGACACAATGACAAAGATAGCAAGAGAAGCGGGAGACGAGGAGTGATAAAGCATGCATGACAAATGAATTTATCCCTTTTGTTGCTGCTGAATGATTCTGACGTCTGCCACAAACGGCTGTGGTTGTTCTGTGCGCTCGTATTTGTGTCTGCTGACACCTTTTATAAGTTTGCCTGACAGATGGTGATCTGGGTCTGGACTGATTTTATGGGGTCCATGCTGCACTTCCCAGTGACCAGAGATCTGGCAGATGCCCGACACACTGAGGACAGGCTTTATTATTATCTCTACAGAGAACTGCAGTTTCTGTGTGCGCGTGTGTGAAATGAACAAAGGGGTTTGCGAGGTTTGTTGGCAGTTGAGACGTCTAGTCATGTAATGACAACTGCTAAACACATGCACACACACACACTTGCCAGTGAATAATGGTGCACTCTGACGTCAGCTTCACTGACTTCACTTTCAGCATTTATGAGCAAAAAAGGAAACATTTGAGATTTTAAAAAGTCAAGGAATTGAAGTGTGTCCCTTGATAGTCCATGCTGATGAGTGTGGAACTGATGTTGTGTTATTTCACACTATGTTCGGAGCAGCTGCTGGAGATTTACAGACCCCGCTGCTACAAAAGACAGATGGCAAGGAAATATGAAATTCTCTCTGAAGGAGGTGTGATTAATGTGTCTCTTGTGAGCCCCCCAACATTATGAAAGCGCAATACTGAATACCCCTTTAATACTGAAATGTGCTTTCCATGACATAAGTTTGTGAAATCATTACTCCACAGTAAAAACTTGTTCATTTCGGACACTTAGTAAACCTGCCAAACAGGAGACAACAGCAATCTTCTGCTAATCCTACTGGTTTTGCGACAGTATGCCCCACATTTGTTGCATCAAATGTGAGGCCATCTCCTGGTGCCCTCCTGTTTTGTTGTTTCTCTCAGGAAACTCCCATAATTTGCATGGCCCTCAAACTTTATTATGAATAATCGTCATACACGGATCCATAAGTTTTGTATGTTTGTCTGACGTCACCCAAGTTGCCAGATCGTCTATGAAACACAATCTACACATAATGCACAACTACATACAATTTCAACCCATCTGTCACAGTAACCTGGCAACCCACAACCCGATTCAAGGGGCGTGCGCGCAGCTGCTCTCAGTACGAACACAGCCCTTATTTGAATCATTATGTCCTAAAAAGTTGTAAAATTCACTAGTAGCCGGATCTAGAGTTATTTTCCTTGGCATTGTCACTGTCGTTCATGTGAGTGAGCCCAGGACCGAGCGATTGGGAGGCGGGGCTAAAGGAAACGCTAGTGTGCTAGTGGGCAACACAATGTGGAAGCTATGCAGAAGATTCGGGTAATTTTATACCCGGAAGTCAAACTTTTTTGGCTTCATGCACCACTGAGCAACTTTCAGAGGAATGAACGGGGCCCCGGCTCCAACTCTGTATCCAGTTCTCTTTATACATCCATGGGTATTATCAGGAAGAGATGCAGAATGGCTGCTAAAATATGATTAAAATAATCCTGCAAGCAGCAGCCAATGGAGGACTTTATTCATCTTCTTCCTGTGTACATCTAGCTGTAGTACGGTAGCCTCGCAGGTCACACCTATCTATTACCACAATATTGGCCAGCTCCACTGGTCCACAATTCAATAGCAAGATGGCATGGTGGGCTAAACTCTGGGCTGTTGCCACTTTTTATATGAACTATTGCATATTTGCATTGCTGTAACCATCACAGAAGCAGCAGGCCTTTAAGCATTAAACAGAATATTACAACCAAGTCACAACAATATTTTAGCCCTCAGTGCCTGCAGCCTCGCACAGATAAATAACCAACAGCTTCAACTCCCTACAAACGACAGTTTTCATTAATGTGTGTGCATGAGTGTGTGTTTGTGTGTTTATGCATATGTGCATTTTGCACAATTTCTAAGACACATCCTGGCCGCCAGGGCCATCACACCTCCTTCAGAGAGAATGTCATATTTCCTCATCATCTGTCTATTGTAGCAGCGAGTGTGAAAAACTGCAAAATACTGACAATCCAATACTCTTATTATGCCTCTTTCCAGTCATCAGTATAATGCAAATGCAGAGAACAACATAGCTGCATCATTTCCAGACATTTGGTCAAAACATGATCAGTACTCTGAGATTCTGTGTGCTAATCCATCGACACTCTCGTGATTCCAATATGGCGCACCATTCTCCAGTCTGCAGTGGTCAATCAGTGGAACATGTAATATTGTTATGCGAGCTACAGGTACATTTTCAGGAAGACAGAGCTTAGAAATGAAGTGGAAAAAGACTTAGGAAAAATCTTCACATTCTACTACAGCTGGCCTGTAAAACATTACTACCACATGCATTTACAACACTGCAGCTCAACACAGGCCTCATGAAAATAACACAAGCTCAGTCTCTTATGCATCAGAACACAGAGAGGCTTGGATTAGTTTCAGTGTAGTTTACACCTCCTACAATCATTTCTTTCAGGAGTAAGAGCTTCTTTTCATGTTCATCCGTTTTTCATTTCCACGCTTCAAACTATAAATGTCACACAAAATTAATTTGTTGCTGAAATGTTAAAACCTTGTGATGAATTTGCCATTATTCTGTTTGCATATGAATAGATGATGCTGAAAAATGGGTGCCTACTTTGACAACTCACCAGTGGGAGTAGATTATTTGCCTGTGACTAACCTGAAGCAATACATTCTTTTCTTCATTTCATTTGAAACTGAGACAGTGAAGAAGCAATGTTCCAACTGTCAACATAGTGAGTATTCGCGGTGAATGCATTTTATTTGTTGTTTCATTCATTCTCTCTGCTCTTCATAAAACCAACATAGACCATATACTGTATGTTTATACTGTGTAAAAATCCCAAAAGACAGAGTCTTAAGTTACTGCAGCTGTTAATATTTAACTGTCAATATCTTTGCGGATGTCCATATTAGGGCTGCAACAACGTTCATTATCAATTAATCGTTTGGTAAAATAATAGTGAAAAGCTTCCCAGAGTCAAGGTGACATCTTCATATGTTTTGTTGTCTCTAACCAAAAGTCCAAAACCCAAAGATATTCAGTTTACTGGAATATAAAACAGAGAAAAGCAACAAATCCTCACGTAGGACAAGCTGGAGCCAGAGAATGGTTTTTCACTGTTGAAAATTGACTGAAACGATTAATTGATTATCAAAATAGTTGCTGATTATTTTTCTGTTGATAGACCAATCAATGAATCGACTAAATGCTTGAACTCTAGTCCACGTGCAGCCCAAAATTTATGACGGCATAATGTGTGAACATGCCAGACAACACAGACAACCAACAAACAACAAAAGCCATATAAACAGATGAGAACCATGTGTGCATCTGCTGTCTGCCTTGCTGTCTGTGTCCATTGTAGAGTACATCGTATTAAAACACCGCTCCAGAGACTAGCCCGGGCTCAGCAGCAGAAACACGGCTAATCTCCAACCACCAACTGATGATCAAGTCCCAGAAACTAAAAAAAGTCAGGGGCTATTCATGAACTGAAAGCTGTTCACAGCTTCTGAGGAACTGAAACTTGAATCAATTTTAGTAAAGAGAACTGCAGAGATGAAAAGGGAGACTAAAAATACAAGAAAGAGATGATGCCTGTCTTCAAAGTAGCAATTGTTTTTTTCTGGTTATTTGTCTGCTTTGGTATATATCAGTCAGTAACACAGATCGTTTGTGGGCCTGACAGACTGAACATATGCTCCTGTGAGTTCTATAGTCCCTTAAAATTCCCAGGTTCCAGGAAACATCCTGCTGTTGAAGAGACAGAAACAGATCGTAGCCTCAACCATTCAGGCCAAAATCATGGACCAAGAGCAAAAATTATGCCAGAAATATGAACACACCAAACAAATGTATCACATGTTGAACTCCTTTATGGTCCACTTGTGTGAGTAATGAATTTGACTTACAGTCTTTCAGCTTGAGAAAACCCTCAGCTACACATTTGCAGACCCTGTTGTATTATGGGAAAATGGATGACTGCACGATCCTGGCTGAGGCAGGAGTTGGCAGAAAACATGTTGTGATGGAGTAACTACCATCTCCAACAACTGAAGATAACACTAATATTGTCAGGGGAGATTCCCTTTGTGTTACTAAACATTCCAATGCTGTGATAGCATTTTTTATCCCAAGACCAAGAGAACCCACATCAAAACGCTGTGTGCCATTATACAAGGTTTAAGCCAAGACTGGAAACAGGGAACACATTTGCTTGAGCGAGCCTTCTTAGTCATATATTTGAATATATTTACTGTATGGGATCAAGTTAGGGCCACTTTGAGCAACACCTTTTACTTTGTGGGTTCCTATTGTTCATTTCTTATCTCCAACAGCTTACAAAATATAGAAAACAACCAAGTGGTGCTTTTGTAGCTGTGTATTTGGACTTACATGTGTATATAAAGGCAAGCATATACAGAAGGGTGACAAATTAAAAGGAGTTTTCCTGAAATGAAAAGGAAAAACCTTAAGAAACAAGTGGAGAAACATAAATGAAGATGCTTTTGGAGTGACCATAATCAAAGAACGCTGTTCATCCCTCCTCTAGAGTTCCACGCACTTGTGGAATCTATGACAAGGAGCACTGAAGCTGTTCTACAGGCTAAGGGCTGTGTTATGCTAGAAAAGAACTAGTTCGTATGACATGTTGTCTGACCACATTGGAAGGCAAAAGTGTTTATAGTTGTTCCAAACGGCCACGCTGGAAAATCAGTGTATCATTGTTGGGGCGCTGACAGGGAGTGAAAAAACGCAGCACAGACAGGCTTCACCAAGTTAAAAGTAATTGCCGAGAAGTTATATAATTATTATGGATCAAATGACTACGTATAATGTAAAAGGTGTCGTTCAGAGTGTAAACCCACAAAGAATTATTACCAACTCTCCTCAGCTCTATGGGGCATTTTATCCTCTTTTAGGTCATTGTTTTGGTTTTGCGACCCACAAAATCTGTTCTCATCAGCCTGGTTTCCAGCAGCAGCAGCAGGCAGTTGTTTTCAGTGAAAAAGCTCTGACAAACCCACTGTCCACTACCTGCCCAGCAGCAAACAGCAGACAGACACAGTTAGAGACTAGCTGGTGAACACAGTGGAGCATTTAGCAGCTAAAGAGCCAGATATGTTTCTCAGGAGTTAGTAGAGACTAAACCAGAGCCGACTATAAAAGAGAGTGAATATTGGACATTCATCAGGTGGACACCAACGCCTCTCCAAATGAATGCTAATGTTGCTATGTGTCTGCCAAATGTGTTTGCCAAGTCAACTTTGTGTTTTCAGCTTGTTCTGCTATGCCCAAGTGGCCGAAAATAAATAAATAAATAAATAAATAAATAAAATGAATGCAGGTTTAAGCACCTGAAGATTGTGAGCAGGCACATTAGTAATGCCATATTCAAAATGCAATATTTAGGATGACAACAAAATATGCAATATGCTAGTATTACTTCAGTGAATAATGTGAGAGAATGGACATTTACTGATAATCTTTTCCCTCTCTGTTCCAGAAATCATCTTGGTTCAGGTGCTATCACTGTGCTATGATTCTCCCTGTGGTGGTTTTGTTGGTGCTCCTGTTGCTCTCTGGACCCAAGTCCTCTCTCCAGGGAGACACTCAGGAAATTGGTAACAGTGATGAAATCTTGGAGAGAGAGTTTATCTACGCGGCAAAACGGCAAAAACGTGCTGTGGTCGACCACAGCGCTTCCGCAACAGACAAATGTTCTTACACCTTTATTGTCCCTCAGCAGAAATACAACGGAGCCATCTGTGTGAACTCAAAGGAGCCCGAGGCCCTGCTGGAGAACAGGGTCAATAAGCAGGAGCTGGAGCTGCTCAACAGCGAGCTGCAGAAGCAGCGACGGCAGATTGAAGCGCTGCAGCAGTTGGTCGAGGTAGATGGGGGTGTGGTCAATGAAGTCAAGCTACTGCGCAAAGAGAGCCGCAACATGAACTCTCGAGTCACACAGCTCTACATGCAGCTGCTTCATGAGATTATCCGGAAACGAGACAATGCTCTGGAGGTGTCACAGCTGGAGACCCGCGTGCTCAACCACACAAACGAGATGGGGAGGCTAGCTGCACGCTACCGCGACCTGGAACATAAGTACCAGCATCTGTCAGCCCTCGCAAGCAACCAGAGTGCTCTCGTGGTGCAGCTGGAGGAGAACTGTAAGAGGAGAGGATACTCGTACGGTGGGGTGCAGGAGAGGAGCCGTCCTGTCCGCCCACAGCCTCCTGTGATCCCTCAGCCTCCTCTGCAGATGCCTGAACTGTCTCCTGGAGGCTACAGACCCTACCATCCACCTACCTACACTCGCCACACCAACAACCCCATGACTAATGAGATACAGAGTGACCAGAACTCCAAAGCATTACCACCTCCACTGCCCACAATGCCAAGTGCCACATACAGCTTCACAAACGAGCCCTCTGGTAAGTCGTTGACCACAATGACACTTTCTTATGTTCCTCTGTGGTCTATTATTGTAGCGACGCAGGCCACACATAGTCCACTTCATAGAGCTGGGGAAACGATTTCTTTTATAGTGAATCAATTCAATTGACCCGTACAGTGTTAGCATAAAAGTTGCAGGTTCTGGCCGTGCAGAAAGGCCGATTAAAACGAGTTGTGTGAGTTAACACAAGGTGCAAGACTAATAAAAACAGAGTCTGCCCAGCTATAGTCTGAGCAAAAGATTTTATTAGCAGTACCCAATTAACGTCTTTCTAAACAGACTGCTCTCTTCTTATAACCATGTGTCTGTATCTGGTCTGCCTTCAAGAGACCTGATTCTGTATAAAGCAGAACAGAGTGAACATTCTGAAGACATAAACACGATGGTACATTATGTTGAAGCACCTGAGAAGAAAGACTAAAGCGTGGTTGGAATGGTTTTAACTCGAGACCCATTTTGTCTGCTACATTACTTAAAAGATGCCCTGTTTACATTGAGTGTTACTTACCAAGACTCACACTGTGTATCCTTGAGGACTAACAAATATGTTGAATGCATTTCCTCCCACATAAAACATTTGCAAAGTCGATATTTTAAGTGTTTTAAATCCTGCATTGTTTACATCCATGTTTACTATCTTGCAGTCTTCTTCTTCCCCACCTTTGCTGGCACATTGCAGCATATCTTGGCTTGTTAATGCCACATGTAAATCGGTGGAATAGTGTGAAACATTGGCAGTCATTGGAAGGGATGTGTCTAGCTTCACCCTTGTGCATGACAAACAAAACAGGGACCCACTCATAGAAAAACTCGAGATCAAGAACTCCACGGGACACCTTTAGCTAAGCTGAAGAGTTACCCTGCTCTATGAAGAGCTGTCAGCAGGTAGCTGCATCACGCTCATAGAAACACATTTCCCATTTTTCACAGAGGTATCATTTGTTTTAGAAAATGGAGGCTTCATAAAGGGTCCCACCTTCATTGCAAGGAGTTAGTTTCTTGTGATTTTACTAAAAATTACTAAATAACATCAAACATTAAATGTGGTATCATATGATGACTGATCTGATGTGATGACTGTGGGGAAAAAGTGCACCCAGTGGACTGACTACATTTGAGAAAAAAAAATGTACCATGGCACACATGGAAATACAGCATACAGGAAAATACTACAGCCTTGGTTGGATGTGCTACTGGTTGAAGTGGCTCCTATTAAACACGTTTTATAATTTGAAACAGACAAGTTTGAATTACATAAATATGATCTACAATGGCCCCAGTTTTATTTCTGTTAAACTCAAGACCTTAGGTTTGGTTTCAGAGGGGGGCACATTTCAACCAAAATAAAAAAAATCTAGTTGAAATTGATTATTGCTTTCAATTATAATGGTAGTATAACTTACATAAATAAAATTAGAAATGGTGTGTAAACATCTGCAAATTCTTCTTAAAAATCATTTTTCATTATGCTAAAAGCTGTTAATTGAGTGCTACACGAGTAATGTGTAGCTACAGTAGGTGTCCTGTCTGTAATGCATTTAAGGAGCAGAAATAGTTAAGAGGGGGAAAACATGTGGTAACACCAATAAAGAACAACTTATGCAACTTGATGTAATATAGGATGGTATGGGAAGACCAATCTTTATGAGTGTTGGCTCGGACGAGTCATGCTCACCTAAATTAATGTCTGAATGTTATCAAGCAAAACTCAAATTTTGAAGATGGATGTTTCTTGAAACAACTGAGGGACTTGATGTATTACTTTTAATGCCAAATTTACCAGAAGACTTTTACAATCAACATTTGGTTGTCAAAAAATGTATATAATGCTTGCACATTCAACGGCAAAATTTAACTGCTAGATATTTTAAGGGAGCCTGGTGATTTTTACCCTGTGCGAGAAGATTTATGAAATTTGTAATGCCAATAAAATGTGCTTGTTTACCTTGTTTTGTAAATTCAGTTCAATTTACTTTTGTTTATATAGTGCCATATAATAACAGAAGTCTCAGGGCACTTTTCATATAGAGCAGGTCTAGTTAAAAAGCATTCATTTGCATCACACATTAGACCATATTACCAACCATGGCTCATCTTGTAAGGTAAAAGAGACACTTTCTTCCTGCTTCAACTATTTGTAATTGCGTATTTAGAGTTTCAATACACAAATGTGTGTTTTTTCAATGTATTTCTTTTCTTTCGTTTGGTTTTTCAGATAGCTGCCAGATTTAAAAAACTGATTTGTGAGTTGTCTACATTAGGCCTTCTTTTTGCCACAACGTAAAAGAAATTGCTGTCCTATTGTGTTCACTCATGCGTGCCGACACACTGAGGACAGGGGCTGGGGGGTAATAATATACAATAAATAAAAATATAAAACCAAATAGGACCAATTTTTGGACTATCGCTTCCATGCGACCATATCCCTGATGTTTTGTTGTATTTCAAGGTAACAAAGGTCAATGCAATTAGTAGCTAGTTTTCCAGGCTTTTCCAGATATAAAATATAAACCCTGATTTTCAGTATCGGAAAAGATGTGAACCCAGGCAGAGTGGTCTTAGGTGTACACCAGTCTTTATCCTAACTCTAGCCCTTGCCTATGCACATACTTTGCCCCTTTTATCCTTCACACTACCACACCTTTGTTGCTGTACTGTAGTATTACAGTAATGCTGCAAAACACAAAGCTTTCTAGGACTCCAAGGTGGACAAATGAAACCATGAACCACTGTACATAATGGCAGGACAGTATAGCCATTTACATGTGTTGTCTCTGTGTTTCCATGTGATGTCTTCTGTGGTTACCAAGAAACACAGTGCATTTTTGCTCATGGTAATATTTAGTGCTGCCAGCATCACAGAGACTGGAAAGCATTTGTCATATTTGGCCCACATAACACATGGTCAACGGTGACTTCACTTTTCCAGGAGCACCCTGTCCATATGTTTTAATATTCAATATGTTGTTGCAGTGTCTGTTACTTGCACAAGTTGTTTATTATAATATGATTAGAAAAATTGAAACTGAATGCCAGTCATGAAAAGCTTTGTAGCTGGATATACAGTGTACAGCTTTGTTATTTAGCATTCTGTCTCTCATACAGGTCCTTTCAAAGACTGTCTAGGGGCTCTGGAGAGCGGCTACACCACCAGCGGCATGTACCTCCTGAAACCAGACAACGGCAACCGACTCATGCAGGTTTGGTGTGACCAGAGACATGACCCTGGTGGTTGGACTGTCATTCAGAGACGTCAGGATGGCTCCGTCAACTTCTTTAGGAACTGGGAGACGTACAAGGTAATAATAAGGATCTGAGCTTAGAATCATAACATTCCATATGCCTTCTACATAGTTCAGCATCCATTGCATTAAGTGGACATGGGGTGTGTGTGCTGAGAATCTTTCTTTTAAACTAAGAGTCTACAGCCATGCTAGCAGCTCTGTGAGGCTGTATGTAGGCACAGTGGTGCTTTGAGCTAAATGCTAATGTCAGCATGCTAACATACACAAAATACACAAGACAATACTAACATCCCGATGTTAAGCTGGTATAATGTTTACCATGTCCATCTTAGTTTAGCGAGTTAGCATCCTAATTTGCTAACTAGACCTAGCACTATACACAAAGCATAGCTGAGGTTGATGGGAGTATCATTAGTTTACCAAGTATTTGGTCATGGCGTTAGATGAAAAGTCAGAGGATTACCAAACTCGTGAGTATTCATCCTCCGGGCATCTTGGATATCTGTACCAAATTTCTATCCAAAACACAATAGTTTCACGAACTAAAAGCTAAAAATGTGAACCTTGTGGTGGTGCTAGGGGAAACACCAGGGGATCACCAAAGTCAGCAGGATTCATCCTGTCGGAACCATGAATGTCTGTAGAAAATTTCATGGAAATCCATTTAATAGTTATTGAGATATATTTCAGTCTGGACCAAAGTGGTTGACTGACACTGCCATTCATAGAAACATGACGCTACTGTGGCTAAAACTACTCACTAATATGAACATACAGAATGTGTTTAGAGGAATAACTCAGTTTTGACAAAGAAGTCAAAAATAACACTGTCATGCAATGTCTAAATTTTGCAATAATGAAAAACTAAGATGGATATACATTTGCAGTAAAAATGAAAATCTTATCGACAAAATTTTGAATAACAAACCAACACAAAACTTTGTTTAAATGCCTTAAAGCATATGTGTAATTAAATGCTGCAAAAGAGAATGGTCTTTAAAACATTATCTTAAAAAAAATAAATAAAATGTAGGGAGCCCCCAGCAGCAGAGAGAGAGTTAAAAGAGGGGCCACAGGCTGACATATGCTTAAATTGTTACAGCACATATATGCTTCATTTATTACAGCAAAACAGCTTTGGAAAGACGTTAAGTTGGTTTCAGTTATTTAAATGTTATATATTAACATTAACTTGTGATAACAGGAAACCGATCATTCAAAACTAGGCTACTTCAGTACTAATGCTGAATATGTACATAGCAACAGAAGTAACTATTCAACTCTGAACTTGGGTCGCATCTACCTGAGTGAAGCATGAGCTGGTGTAGACAGCTGTGTTGATTCAAGCTGAAGTATATCGGTTTGTTAGATGCGTGTTAGATGGATGACCTCCTGTGTAGACAGCCTTAAAGCCTTTCAGGGGTTTAGTGGTTACCACCTTGCAGGCTGACTCGTCATGAATGGGTGTAGTCCACTCCTCTTTCTGACTAGCCTCTGTTCCACTTGCATCTGTTGCACATTGTCTATTTTGTCACACACGTGGAAATCCTTGTCATTTCAAAAAAGCATTGAGCAACTACAGCTCCCATGAGGTTTTGGGTTGAGGTTAAGAGCCATTTGAGGTAGTCTACCACTTATAGTACTGTGGTGGTTGGTTGTGCATCATCCTTTGTGGAAAACAACACTAACACTTGGCAGTCCCAGCTTGTTGGCCAATTCAGAATTACCATGACAGTGGCTATGGGCATGCAATTGGCTAAAGGGTGCAGGGGAGGGGTTTGGTAACACAGACAGTGTCCTAAACAGTAACGTTATGAAATACTAGTGTCACTTCATAAACAATAGAATTTACACAAACAGGAATTTGAAAACCGCCATGGTGATACAAAAAAGACCAAATGAAGTTAAATGAATGAAATCTTAACTCCCACAGCTGAAATCTATCTTTAACAAAACAAACTGTTTGGCCAATCCATTTCATTGTGTAATATGTGAGTAATCGTAAGAAAAACTCAAGAAAATAAAATCTGAGATCACAACAGCAGAGCTGAAATCAATTCAAATGAACATGCTCTCAGTGTTGCAGCCAGTGCAGTGATCCAAGGACTTCATAACCATACTGTGTTTCCCAGTTACTACCGGTGGAACCCGACATTACATAAATACTGGTGCACAGGGTGAAACATTTAGTTGCCAAAGATTAACATCCTGTGGCCTAAAGTGAGGACATCCCAATCTGCATACTCGTCTCAGTACTTCAAACCCAAGATCAAAGCACAACATAGTACTTCCAAGTTGTCCCCCAACCCAATCATTCCCTAACCCACCCTCAATGACTCAACAAGGCACTTGAAGCCAATTACATGCTCACATTTGGCAGAGAAGAGAACTCCCTCCTGATTGAATCCATGTGTCATGTAATTGAAGCCAGGGATTGAAACACAGTGAGCTCTGGAGGAGAGGAACACGTCCTGCCATTATGCCACTGCTCTTGGCCTCTTGCTCTGACATCATACCAGTCTTTCACAGATGCTTGGAAAACATGGGGGGTTTGTTGCTTGAAGTCCACGGCTGTATCCAAGGGGAGAAAAAAAAAAACAGCTTCTTTCTTGTAAATTTTAATATAAGAGAATCGCTGTGGCATTTCCTATTAAATCATGTGTAAGTACAGTAGGAATGAGTTATTACTGACTAATTCTATGTCTTTTTCCTTTTACAGCAAGGGTTTGGAAACATTGATGGTGAATACTGGTTAGGCCTAGAGAACATCTACTGGCTAACCAACCAGGGCACCTACAAGCTGCTGGTGACCCTGGAAGACTGGACCGGACGCAAGACCTTTGCAGAGTACGCCAGTTTCCGTGTCGAGTCTGAGGCCGACTTCTACAGGCTGCGAGTGGGCCGATACCATGGCAACGCTGGAGACTCTCTTACCTGGCACAACGGCAAGCAGTTTACCACACTGGACAGAGACCATGATGTCTACACAGGTGAGTGGAATGCAGTGCAAGAGAAAGCCATCATAACTGTTGGGGGGTTTTCACTTGCAAAAACTACTAACATTTTGGTATCTGTGGGCTGCCTCTCACCCTTTGTCCTGGCATTGGCTCCTGCCCCATGCCACCCTGCACAGAATAAGTGGGTATGATGGATGGGTACAGAAACTGGGCACATCACCATTCTGGCTTCAGGCTATGGGTATCCAATACATGGCACTTAGACAGCTACCAATGTTTGGTAGAGTTTCCCCAAAAGGAAGCATGTCTTGAGTTACTCAACATTCAAACTTGAAGGTTTCTACAGAGTTTTATAACAGAGGAGGGCCACCTCACCTGAAATAAAGACCGTCTCTACTAACACCAAAAGAAATAATTTTACCTACAGAACACTAAACTGAAATACACTGAAATGAATACACTGAAGCAAAGCTATAGAGAAGTTATATCAGACAGCCAAACCCATATATCTAATGAGTAACCCAGAATTCACTTCAGACCGGAGGCATCAGCATTGTGTAAGCGCTACTGAAGAATCCATCCAATCAATTCAATCCACACCAACCCCGAGATCTCTTACAGCATCACTGTTCTCAGAACCTGCTGTTCGTAAAGGACAGGATGGCAGTCAGTGTGGATTTCCCTTAAGGCTATTGTTTATAGTAGCTACAGTACTCATGAAACAAGATTCATCAGGATTCGTCAGTCTCACCTCAGCAGACAACAGTTGTCCTAACTTTGGCCCGGGTCCCAATGGACACTTAGTACTGCTGTGTGATACACACTCCAGCCAGAGAAGCTGTTTGAAGTCCAGACAAATCTGTCCGAGCTTGCCACACTTGTTCTACCTGAAATTCATATCAGTTTAACATAAAATCGCAAGCACCCCTGTATATTGTAGTTTCTTTATGTCTTTTGCAGTTCTGTTTTTGAAAAATAACACCCATTAGCCTATATAGTATATTATTCTTTATTGTGCAGAACAAAATGGCTTTCTCTACTTTTAGAAGATCACAGCAGCAATTAAGCAAGTTGAATTTGACCGTCAATAAACCAGCTCACCCGTATTCAATGTCTGCTCATTCAAAAAGAACATGTTCTGCTCTTCCTCTGTGACTGAAGACATGCACGCAGAAAGTAAACATTTGCAGATTAAGATTTGGCAAGCAAACCACCTGGGTAATATCTAGCTAATTTCAATGATCTGACTGTTGCCCTTAAATCAACAAAGCACACACACACACACGTCTGAATATGGATAGCCTCTGCTCCTTGACTTATTAAAATGCTGTTGGTTGGCTTAAGTCGGCAACTATGCAAACAATATTATAAATCTTGTATTGGATAATATGATTAAAACTGCATGCACAAAACTGAGTGGAGAAGTTTCCTGCCGGTGTTGATGCTTGATTAGAGAAAACAAAACAGTAACAGTAGTGAGCTCAACTCTGCAGTAGGAGTCATATTACAGAAGCATCGTGTTAATGAGGTAAGGCCCATGCCATGCTTCTTGCCTTGGGCTCTACAAACATGCACATGCACCCGCAAACCTCTGCAATTGCATAATTGAGGCCGCAGTTATGCAGGAATTTGATGAATACAGGCAGGGTGGTCCATTGGCTCAATGATGATCACTCCTAACCAGCAGAAGACCAGACTGCTTGTATACCAGTTGGTCTGATTTGATTCCTTGTCTCTCCAGGGAACTGTGCCCACTACCAGAAGGGAGGATGGTGGTATAACGCCTGTGCTCATTCCAACCTAAACGGCGTGTGGTACCGTGGTGGCCATTACCGCAGCCGTTACCAGGACGGTGTCTACTGGGCCGAGTTTAGAGGAGGAACTTATTCTCTGAAGAAAGTGACCATGATGATACGACCCAATGCAAACACCTTCCATTAACACTTCAGTCATTCAAAACTGAACAAATTTTACTAGAAAAACATTTCCACCAAAGGGATTCCATTTCTATATCACAAAAACAGGCATCCTTTGAACTTCAGTCTTTGTTTCTTTCTGTTGGTTGCTTTATATTCTTAATGTAGCTTCTAATTGCAAGACTCATGTAGTGTCGCAATAGGATACATGCAGAATTATTTTATTTTATTCCTCCTACAGGTTTTAGTTATCTTGTTTGGGCTCATGAAGCAAGATTGCACACAAATCAACAAAAGCACACACAAACATACATTAAGTGGCTGTAACATCTTATCTGTGTCTCTGTTAGGGCTTTTGTTGATTTGTTAATTTTCTTGATGTGCACATCAGAAACTTCAATAAATACAAAACTCACAATAGGATTTCTTTGTCTGTTATGTATAGAATAAAATCCACATTGCGTTAATTATATATTAAATGCAAAATAGTAACAAAGGAATTTATATCCAGAGATCAAAACTGACTGCTGGCAATAAACTGGTACTTCAGATTATTAGTGGTGCTTATATTACATATATATTATGTATGTAAAATATATTTTGGGATCAATTCTACAGGAGAGAAATCTGGTTATTTATTTTGATACAGTTTTCTAGAAGATTTCAGTCAATCTGTCTAATTTGCCTTTCCAACTCTTTTGCTTCTTAATTTCATTTGATATTTGTTTTATTTCACAATAGTTAAAACAATGTAAAACAATGGAGATCACAGATTGAAGGTCTTCTGACCAGAATTTCAAGTTCAAATCATCAAACAAAGTTCAACAGGTCAACTTTTCTTGAATCTAAATAACAGGACTGGACTATACAGCTACCTGTATCACTGAATACACTACATGTGATTTTTGAACTAAGTTGCACATGTGGACTGTAATGATTCTATAATGCTTGATAGGTCTTTATAGTGAGATAAGTGAGATATGAAGATGCAGGGAAGAAACTGTCTTTGTTTCCACTAATGGTGCAGAAACCATCTTCCTCACTACATCCTGATCTACCATTGATGGGACCACTGTTATATTATCTCAAATTACTGTGCAATGTTTGGAATAATGATTGCTTTGGTACTTAAGATTAAAGCCTTTAAATACAGACAGTATTTACAAAAACCATTTACCAAACTAAAAAAAGACAAATGTGCAAATACAATTCCATTGGAGGTTTTCAAGGTAAAAGCAGTACAGAAACTAAACTCAGTTATTCCCGCTACCCACCAATGGTTTTCTGGTCTGTTGAGAAGATCAGTCACTGTATTAGTGTGCAGATACAGTATGTACCAGGTACTCTGTGTATATATATGCTGTTTCGTTAAGATTATTTTTATAGTCTGTATGTTATCAATCTTGCAATAAACTATGTACAGCCCTGCTTGTGTTTCTAGTGATCTCCTTTCATTCAGCTGCACTGCTTTTAAGATCCATTTCATATCTCAGACACTAGGAAACTCCTCCAGCCTCTTCCTTCCTTCTCAGATAAGCAGCTTCATGAGTCCAGAAAAAAAAAGAAGCAAGACATGAAAATAGAGTAACGTGTAAGTCAATGAGTGAGAATGAAAGAGCAGAGTCACTTGAGACTTGCAATCAGTAATAAATCCAAATGCTTTTGAGTGACTCATTAGTTCTCAGATCAATTCAGCCAGTAATATTAATGACAGTGCTTTTTCACTGTAGTGGCCACCCTTTCTAATCTTGAAGTTAACAGTCTACATGAAATATCTACATAGTCACTTGATAGTAATTTCCCTGAAAACTGCAACCTAATGTGGATACTAAGATTCTGTTAATGATTAAAATATTTTTTGTTTCTTCGATGTCCTTGCCATTTCCAGATTCATTTTATTTTTTAACGTTTCCTGTGAGAAGATATAGTTCCAGACTGGCAGGAGAAGGCGTGTACATGAGTGAGCAATGTCCCCACTCAATTAGGATAGAAAATAGTGATCTGCAACAATCTGTCCCTGTTGCTGCTGTGTGTCAACAATTAGACTGGAACTAATCTGATTGCTGAAAATCTCACAACCAGAACGAACAGAAAATTCTTGTTTCGCACGGTTACATGTTCGACTTAACTGTGCTGCTGCAGTATGTCTGTACTGTACTTGCTCTTATTGTAAGCGATCACTTGCCCTAACAGTAAAATCAATTAGGTGCTACTTCTCTGCAGAGAAATGTGTGTGTGGAGTCAGCTTTTTTTTTTTTTTAAAAGATTTGCATCAGATTTTTCTGTTGAGGTATTTCACTGGGGTATGGGGCTGGCTTGGTACACAAGGAGAAGTCAGGGGGTTATCCTGATGCCCATTTAACCTGAGCTGAATATATCTGCTACCACAATCAGTGCCTTGCATGCTTTCCATCAGGCTTTTATGGACTCAAGAAGAGCTACGGAAGCCATTAGCAAAACGTATGTGTAAAATGTACTTCCTCCTAGCCATGACATGTCTGATTATGGTTTTAGAAGGTCAAGACAACCTTTCATAGAACTGCCTGTAAGCCCTGTGAGAAGGACAAAGAAAACCGGTTTATTTGTGCAACTTACAGCTGTAAATTATATGAATTTTCATTTTAATATCTCTGGTTGGAAAAAACAGCAAAACTTTTCTTTTAGTGCTCTGCATATTTCGTCAACAATTGGGCAATTATAACCCAACTGCAATGACCACATGTTAAAAGCCAGTCCCACAAGTAATTTGATCAGTGGTCCGTGAGTTATTATAAATGTGATATTTACACGTGTTTCATGAAGCAATTAAATGAAAAGAAAGAAAAATGCTTCCCTTAGGGGATTTTGGTAAAGGCAATCAACAACACTCGGACTTATATGATTGACCATGCAGCTAAACAATCCACGCCTATACCAAAGTTCAACATTGCTTTCGACTAGTTGTGTAAAATGTTGAGGGGCTTGGAAACCACTGAGGATCTAAAGCAAGATGTGTGGATGGAGGACTTACCCAGGTAAGGAATACAGGGCACCATCTTCAGGGAGCGGATGTATTCTCTCATACGAGTGTAGTTCTCTTCCTTGGATGTCAGATAGTTGAGCTTCTCAAATGTGGCCTTGTCTTTCCGACTGATCAACTACAACAACAGAGAAGAAGAAATTACACACATTTGATTTCTCCTTCTCACTCAGAGTTTATTACCTGAGTGGGAAATATGGCAAACACACAAATATTACATCATGATATCTTACTTGAACCAAATTAAAAAGTGTGTCTGTGTTCCAAAACCCGTTACTACACAGTTAAAAATCACAGACCATTGAAGCTAGAGGATTGTTTATAATGGGACATAAACAATCATTTCTCAGCCAACATATCTCAGTGGTTTTCCCCCTTTATGTCTGTTGCAGACTGCCATAGCCAGCTAATCAGGCAATGTTCATGTACAGTTAGTTAGAGGAGGTTTGCAGAGCATCATCCTGAGCAATTCAGACAAATTTGGCAAAGTTTAGTTTTCTTTCTTGCCAATTTATGACCCAATACTTTTGCTCAGACACGAAGTAAGTGACTTGGAAGATTTTTTGAATGTTTTTGCTTTCCATCAACTTTACAAAACGGAAAAAAAAAAAATAGAAAAAAAATGTTGGGTGAATGAGTCCTGTGTCCAGAAACAAACTAAAACTTGCAAACCTTTTTGTGTTTTGGCATGAGACACCTGCTTTCAGTCTCTGTCCAACAATCTGAAGCTACTGAAACAAATGTCACGGTAAATAAAATGTAGCATCAACACCACTCCATAATGAAAAACATACAGATAGGTTACTTTAGCAGACCTCCAAGAATTATAAAAATTAAATCAATACAATATCTGATGTTGTTTAAAACATAATGAGTCTGGGTTACCACTGCCCCTCTGTGTACAAGGTACAGCATGCATACTATGCAGATTTGGTTTTAATAAGTATCATAAAATATAGCACATAATCAGAGACATTTGGGACCATGGGAACATTTTCCTTTTTCTGTGGTTTTCAATACTTAAAAGCAGATGTTATCTTTTTGCTTCTCCGTAAGGATTCCATCTTTTTTGTTAGTATGTCAATAAAGCAGACAAACGTTTAGCAGTCTTACTCTTTTTAAATGTATAGATAGTATACAATAATATGAAGAATAGTCTGAAGAATATTACTTTATTTAATGTGTAGAAAAAATATGGAGAAACTACAGTAGGTAAATCTTAAAAGTAGGAATGATAAATAGTAGGCTAAATGTCATCTATATATCACTGATTTGAATGGAAAAAAACAAGAGGCTATATAAATCATATGCAAATACGGAGGACCCTAGCGTATATATATATACTTTATATAATGTATTATTAGTTTATCGTAATAAACTAATAAACTTTTGACTGAATTAATTTTTCCAATTCATTCAGTCAAAATTTTCAATTCAATCATGTGAAAATATTGTGTCATGCAGCCTGTTGGCTCATATTATCAACATATCATATATTATTCAAAGGTAACATACATTTTTTTTAAAAAGAATGTATTTAGAATGATAAAGAAGTGTTTATTATTATATAAATCATAATATGTAGTTATATTATATCTTGTTTTTTGGCTCTATGGTTTGTGTCCTTCTCGTCACACATTTTCACCAATAGGGCCCCATTGGACGTGTTTGAAGTGCTGGCTGCACTAGCTACCTGTTAGGGGCTAATGAGATCAGAAGGTGAAGTGAATAGTCAAATAACCTACTTTTATGATAAGACAACAGTCTTTGGTACATATAAATGACATTTTTTGGTGATTGGTCTCCTTACTTTAATAATGACAGACATATACATACATACATACATTTTGGATTTTTAATTTCCTATTAAATTTCCGCCTAAAATTAATGTGTGTTTAAGTGTATACATTTCAAAGATGGACAAAGATATTGATGAAATCTTTACTTTATTGTGTTTAATAACTGTCTGTGAACATCCAGTCCATATTTGGTGACATTCTGATCATTATTTCCAGAAATACATGTGATAAGGCAGACGCTGTCCCTTTTGGAGAAGCCTAAATTTTCACTATTTTTGGTTTTAGGGAGGATCCAAACATCCACCAAATTAACAAATTTTGCAGTAAAATATTTTTATACAACCATCCATTTAAAAAACTAGACATACTAAAGTTATGAAAAAACATGGTTGTGCTTTGTTCTACCTCGGGTAGGGGTATCTCAAAAATACTACTATACTGTATGACTGTATGCACAGTACATTAGTGTGTCATGTTACCAGCCAGAAACACATGGATTTGGTCAAACACTGCAAGAAAACATAAATGAGATTTTTAAGAGCACTGTAAAAATATCTATTCCCAGCTAAATAAGACAACTGTCCCACTGAGTGAGACACCACCACAGCTTTGCTACAACTACAACTCAGTTTCAATAGCTGATTCCATGTTGGATCCGGTTCCTGGCGGGCAAAATACCAAGATCCAAGCTCAAAGGCAACACTTCTCTTATCCAATCTTTTATCTTTTTTTATTACAGCAATGTAGAAAACATTTAAGTAGTGGCTTCTCATTTTTAGCTGATGTTGTGTATTGGTTGTGCTGCTTAAAATGACAAAGGGCAGATTAGCTGCAGCTAATTAACATTAACGCCTTAATATAAATAACTTGCCCAGAGGCCAAAATGAAACTCTTGGCTGTAGTCTAGTTAATGTGCTCTTTACAAGTCAATGCTTGTATTCAAAGATCATTTGTTAGACAAAGAAGCACCACAATTTAACATGGCTGTATTATCAGGAGTGGTTTGTGAGTTTTTGTAGTTCAACATGACAAACAATGTGATGAGTCTTAAGTGAAACAATTTAGCGCATTGCTTCACGTCCGCTGTTGAAATTAGCTCTGAAACAATTGGTCGTTTAATCAATTGACAAATAAGTAATCAGAAACTTTTATGGTAACTGATTAATTGTTTAAGTCATTTAAACAGGAAAAAGGCCAACCATTCGCTGGTTGCAGCTCCAGGATTCACTGCTTTTCGATAAAATAGTAAACAGAATATTTGGGGGCTTTGAACTGTTGGTAAGACAAAACAAGCAATGTGGAGACATCATCTAGGCCACTGAGAAATTCTGATGGGCACTTTTCACTGTTTCCTGACATTTGATAGACCAAACAATCATTTTATTAAGCAAAAAACTGGCAGGATAATCTAAGATGAGAATACTTGCTAGTTGCAGCCCTAGTTGGAATAATGTTCAGCTTTAATGCATATCAGATCAATAATCGAAACTGATCAACTTAACAGTTCTGAATCAGGACCTTCAGTATATGGATCAAGTAGCTGCTGGAAAATAAGGTGTAAAAGTCAGTGGGCTCTGAAAACTACATATTCAAGTGTCCCCACATGGTTGATCTAAGTAAAATACAGCCCCTCTCTTCTAACTAAATCTGTAATACAATACGAGTGTTTTTAAAAGCTTTCCTGCTCTTTGCTGAAACAGAAAATTTCCCTCCGTACTGGTTTTAAACACACAGAGTATTTCTCCATGTGTCTTGGCGGTGATGCATCCACTTTTCATGGTCTTATATCAAGCATTGTAAAATCAGAATTCATGTTCAAATATTAAAACTAGGACCAAACTGTTTGCACTTTGTTGGCATGGACGAGAAATGAATTATAAGAGCTCACAGCTCACAAACAGCTGTCTGTGATGTGGAACTAATCATCCAAGCACCCAGAATGGGATCTGTTTGTGGCAGTGAAAAATAATTTGGAGCGGACAGCCAAACACCACATGTTATCTCTATTTTCTCTGAGGGATGGTCATCCGAGGCCACAAAGACCTGTCCACTAAGATCTGATCCACCTTTTCTGATCTGTCCAGCAGAATATTAGGATAAACTCAACACTGAGGCCCAGGAGAGCAAAGACAAGGAGCTTTTTGAAATCCTTGATGATTATAAAATGATATCATATTATATACAAAATATTTTCCTCTCTGGAAAGTTTCAAGCAGAAGAAATAATTCAAAAACCAAATTTTGCTGAATATCTTGCTTAGAAAAGTCAGGTGAGTCTGTGGTCTGTTACCTGACCAGAGCACAATGGATCCCAACACAGTATCAGTTTTCAGGGGTTTTTTTTTTTTTTTCCACACAGCTTCAGCCACAATTTGGGTTCAGGTTTGGTTAGTTTCAAATGTCAGTTATTAAAACTGCACCAAAAGTCTCGTTTGTGTGTTGTATGTATGGGCGAGGGCAGTCATGTTCAAAAACACTTGGCCCAAAGAACCACTGAACATACTGCAAGCAAATGTGACCCCAAGACCTTGTCTGTTTAAATACATTCATGTTGTGAACATCAGCACTTTCTCTTAGTGCTTTTTTTTTTTTTCCACTGTAGAAATTCAAAATGTTGTCACTATAATGATTTGCTGATACTGGCCAATTCACACACTAATTTGAAAAAGGGAGTACGGGTACATGCATGAAGCTGAGGTCTTACCGCCCAGGTTTTGCTGAGTCTGAAGATAGGAGCGCTCTGTAGAGCAGACACCACTGACACCAGAGAATGAAGATTGTTCAACTCCAACAGTTTCTGGGAACAAACACAGATATTTTATGAACAAAACGCAAAGTACTGTATTACCCTAGGTTTAACAATTAACTTCACAGTCTGTTAGAACTGTGAATAATGCACTTTTAATTACCTCTGACTTTAAAAAGTCCCAGCCAGCCAGCAGGTTTGGCCAGGAACCTTCTTGCTGTGAGGTGACAGTGCTAACCACTGCACCACAGTGACGCCCCAAAGACAAGTTCTGTAACCAGTGAGCTATCCCTGAGTATGGAAGAGAAATCGACCACACTTTACAATACCTACTCCTTGTACTCTACAGTAGGCACTCTACTTTAAAGCATAAGGCTGTGATGATTGTGATGGAACAGACAGCGTTATAACTTTACTTCACCTTCATTTTGTCTTCTAAATAAGCTTGTGCTTGTGTTTTTATCCATCTTACTTCTTTATAGCGATGTCAGCCTGTTCCCAGATCTCAGAAATGAACTTGGTAAGTACAATGTTATTATTACTGATAGAAAAAAATGACTAAACCTGTGAAAATGAGATGCCAGATGTAATAAAGCATGATTATCCTTTTAATCTGACCAAAACAAGTGTATCTATCAGAGAGTCAGACTATCGTTGACAGCTAATGTAATCAACCTATCACCAAACCTCATTATCCATTATTAGATGTCTTGGGACCAGAATCCATTGATATATGCACTTGATTCACGTATATATACTTAGTTCCCCTGATGAATACTTTTAAAATGATCTCTTATTTTTTCCACTCAGGACACCTCCAGTATACGTCTGATTTCAATTACTCTTTGCACACCTCAAGAGTAGCTGAAGCCCTAATCCAAAATCGCAGAGTGATTCCCCATGGTGACACATTCTGGGTTTGTGAATAGTTACAGTCAGGTTAATAGTGTGCTTCAGTAGTCAGTACCCTTGCAGTTTGACAAGAACATTATGTCATGGTTCCACGTTTCCTTTCCATCTCACACTCTGACCTCGGGGAAAATCTCCTGCTACTATTCCCTGATCGGACCACAAGAGGAGACTCACCATTTTGTTTCTGCCATCAGTATGTCTGCTTTCTCCATCACTCCTCATTTTGTGTAATAAAGTACCTGGATAGCTCCTGTGCGCTGCAGCGTCACAGACTATATTGGATTATGTGTTACAATTGCTTTACAAGCAGCTGGCAGTTACCCATGAAATACAAATCTTCACTAAAACACTTTAACTGTCCAACAGCAGCTGGATTCCATTTCTCTATGTCTGATGATGCATTTTCTAATTACACTGAAAAGTTTACCAAACATCACACTTCCTATTGTAACAACAGCAGAGATTAACAGCATGTTTTTGTCATCTGAAAGCATATGTTTCAGTTTTTAGAACAGTGACAAAATGTTTCACAACACATAATCTATTTGGGAGTTCTTCAGTGGTTGAAAAAGTGACAATTATCATTGTTAATACCTTTAACAGACAGAGAAGGACGTTTCTCAACAACATTTTCTTTTAAATAATGTTTACACTGCACAAAATCACAACTACTTGTATCTTGGGCTAGAAAATTAGGATAACACGTCAGAACGACGCTCAATATCAATCTGAAAACATACTGAATCTATGTTAAAGAATGAACGAAAAGAAGGTAGCAAACAGTTGGGTGTGAACACATGGTTTTCTAATTATTTGAAAGGATAACTTACAAATAACTAAATTTATAAATATATTCTCATATTGTTAATAAGACTTTAGCATTTATTCAGTAATTTGAACTCACCTTTGCTATTTTGACAAAATGGCTCAATATTTCTGCTCGGATTTTCAGCGTCTGGGCAGTTAAAATTTCTCTCACCAGCCAAAAGCTCACCTGAAATATAACAACATACAAACACATATAAGAAAAAAAAACACACACAAGTCTAGGTATGACAGTAACTCCACTGATTTAGTAGTGCACTTTTATAAAGTTGGGGAATTGCGAGAGTCAGATAAAAAAAATGTTCAAAAGCGAAGCAGCAGAGGCAGAGATATACTGACTTCCAGTCCCTAGTATGGGTCACGCTGGATTCTATCAGAATAACCCTGATGACATACTCTGGACGTTATACAACTGTGTTTACACGCTTACTAGACTAGAGAGATGGTGTGTAAAATTGAGTGCCACTTTAATACCTGCACTAAATTGTGTTATACAAGAAATTATTATTGCATATTTTTCATCTTTATTATGGATCATTAAAGGGGAACTCCACCGATTTTCCACATCAAAGTGTGTTTCCAGGTGGTGGGGAGAGCTACTGCATATGTGAAAAAAGTTGTATAAAACCTTTAGTATCTCCAAAGGGAGCTGTGTGAAGTCTGAGAAATGTCCTCAACTGATGTCACTTGTGTCAGTGTCAGTTGGGGCTGAAGACACCAAGTCTGAAAAGGGAAAAAATCTGGGGTTGTAGAGCTAGGAAGAAGTGAGCTACCAGAACTCTGTAGCCTGCTTCTCATTTCTGCTACATTAGCCACTACTAGCATAACACACCAATCTCTGACTGAAGCTGTCGAGTTGCATTGTGGGTAATGTCCACACTAGTTTTTCATAAAAAACAGAATGGATGAAATAAAAAAGCGTTAGCAAGTATTGCACACGTAAACATCACAGCCTTTGGATTTTCCCGGAAAACTGTCGCGAGTCTTTTACATGGAAATCCGTCCACAGGCTGTTACAGGCAACCAGGAAAGTCCAGGAAGGTCTCATTTTTTTTAAGTTACGTTACAATCCGTTCACACATTGGCAATACAAAGACTAATACATGTAAAATGCTACATATAGAACCTTAAATACAGTTACTGTCAATTGTTACATTAAACCTGCATTTGTTGATTTTTTTTGGCCACTTGGCAGCAGCACAAGAAGCTGTAAAGACAACACTGACATGTGTGTCATAAGTTGTTATGGGGAACATGTTAGCAAACTGTTTCTTATTTACACACAATTCATTTAGAGTTGTGTTTGTGTCCATCTGATGGATGTAAGTTCAATATTCACTCTACTTTTAACTCTGGTTTGGTCTCCACCAACTCCTGAGAAAATGATCTGGCTCTTTAGCTGCTAAATGCTCCACTATGTTCACCAGCTAGTTGGTAGCTGTGTCTGTCTGCTGTTTGCTGCTGATCAGGTAGTGTACAGTGGGTTTATCAGAGCTTTTTCACTGAAAACAACTGCTACTGCTGGAAACCAGGTTGACAAGAATAGTGAACGTAGTAAAGTTGGGAACGTCAAAACCAAAACAATGGGCTGAAAGAGGTTAAAAAGCTCCGTAGAGCTGTGGGGACTGCAGTGTTGGTAATAATTCTCTACGTTTGTCTCTACAGGTAACGCCTCTCACATTACACATTTGATCTATGGTTAACATTAAAATATTGATTAGTGCAGCTTAAAAGATGAACAAAACTGTATCAAGGAAGGAAAAAGTTAAGGGAAACTCCCTTCTCTTTTCCTGTCATAGCATTTGATAGATTTTACCCTTTTCTTCCCCTAGCTCAAGTGGAAAATCTCCATTATGCTATTGCTTTAATACCAATTCAAGGTACTAACTATAGTTTATTACCAAAGAATAAATGTAGTACTTAAGAATAAAAGAGGGACAGAGAGCGCACCATTATACTAACAACAACTTGACAAATGTTTTGAAGGTTGAAAGCTCTTTATAGCTGGTAAAATTGTTTTTAAGCCAAGGTTTGTAAAAAAAAAACACTTTCACTGCAGATGTTCTGCATTAAACCCAGACTGCTTAACAACACACACAGACCTTTCAAATCAACAGTGCGCAACATTGCGGCTGCTTTTACATCTTCTTTGAGTTGACTATGGGCATGAAGGATTTGAATTATGCACTAAAAAGTGGAAAATGAGATTGAGCCCAACAGCAATAGCATCCACTAATGGAGCTTTTTAAGGATGTGACCAAGCCGCTGATGAAAATAAGTGAAAGAAATTGACCGCAATGTTGCCAGGATTCATGTCCATGATCACGAAGTGGAAGAAGATGGGATGAGGATATTGGCTCACTGGAGCAGCTTTAAGACCAAAATACTTTGTACTCAATATTATATCTTTAACAAACTGGAAGGTTTCACATTAATAACACACTAAGCAACAGTAATAATGGTTTATGGGTTGGAAAAAACTGTACAGTATTTCACTTTCCTTTATTAAAAGCATTCAAGTCACACAAACATAACTGATATAATTCCTATTTTTATTTTATTTCTATTTTACCTCTTGTAAGTGTAATTATTTGAGACGTAGAAGTGATTAAACGATGAAATATTTGCTTTAGAAATGTTGTAAGACGTACCTGGTTGAACCTGCGTGTGAATGCGACCACATTGGGGGCCAAGCTGTGTTTCTCTTTCCCATTCCATCCACAGCTGGCCAGCTCCTGCCAATCAGAAAATCACATAAACAAACAGATTTAAGGAATCGGTAACAATAACCAGTACCAGTTTTACCAAAAATGATGATCAATGACAATACCACATTTTTGGACAGGAGTTGACGAAAGTTGATCATTTGTGTCAACAGGAAATACCCCGGGATAGAAAGATGGCGGTGGGAAAGCATACAAGTGCAATTGTCCCCTGTGGGAATTCTAATGATAAGCCATCACGAGGCCATCTCGACATTCACGAGAATGAATCAGCAATATTCACTAATACAAACCAACCACTATTTTTTTAAACTACATGCAGAGTATTTTACACAAAAACCTCTGATAGAACATGGCAGTGATGACCTGAGCAGCTACTTTTAGTGACTTAAGTTAATTAAAGGCTATACAAAAAGACATCATGTGTATTATTTTTAAATATCATCATAGTCAAATGAATAGTGCAGGAAAGGAAATAAGACAAACAAGAGTCCAAACCTTCCTATCTGCTCTGTGGCTGCTTAAGCACAGCAATGCTTTGAGCTAAAGGCTAAGGCATGCTATCATGCTCACAATGACAATGCTAACATGGTGATATTAAGCAGATATAATGTTTACCAAGTTCACCATTTTAGTTTTGCGTTTCAGCATGCCAATGCTGATTAGCACTAAATACAACTGAGGCTGATGGGAATATAATTCGTTTTACAGGTATTTGGTCATAAACCAAAGTATTGGACAAATTAAAGTTTCATGGCAAAAGTAAAATTTCATGGCAATCCATCAATAGTTGTTGAGACGCTTCACTCTAAACCACAAATGTCAACCGCGTGGTGGTGCTAGATGAAAAGTCAGGGGATCACCAACGTCAAGCGCCAAACCTTCAGAAAATTGTTGGGATATTCCAGTCCGGACCAAAGTGGTGGACCAATCAACAGACAGACATTGCCACCCACAGAGCCATGTCGCTAGCATGGCTAAAAATGGAAAGGAAATTATTAGAATGGGTGTGGACATGGTCTCATGGTCTGGACAGTTCAGGCCATTTGCATGACACTGGACTTTCAGAGACATAAACTAGGGATAGACAACTGAATAAAACAGCTGGGATTAACAGCGGCCCATCCACCTCTGGAAATTCTATCGCTTTTACTTTGTGCCAATTTAAATTACAATGACTTTTTGCATTCCTTCTAGGATTTTATCCAGTGTTTGACAAGCCTAAATAAAGGCATTAACAAAAGAACATCCTGCCCTGATGGGAAAAACTCCAGAAATCCAAATTCCATTATAAACAAGATTACTTTCATTGGGACCAATCCCATGTTCCAACCAGGGTTAAAAGCAATATTGTGATGACTGGAACATTCAGATAGTTTTTCTTCAAGGTGTACAAAAGTGTGTACGAAAGCATCTGCATTATATTTCTACACTCATTTATTCATGTTTTTCTTATAAATAGTAATTAACAGTTAACAATCGGTAGACCAGGCAGGCACAAAAGTCTTTTCATAGTCATATAGTCATGTTCTATAGCATAGAATCTGTACCATCAGCTCCCAGTTTCCTAACTACAGAATCTTAGTCCTCCTACTGAGCCCCTGGTCAGTATGTGTTGAGATAACTTGCACTGGATTATGTGTTGGAAGCACTACACGGCATGCTTACTACTGACAGGCTTTGCCATTCTTAGAAATTAAATAGGAAAAATAAAGTTCATGGCTGTAATTATAGACATTTGGAAAAATTGACTTGGGAGACCTTGTTTGATGAGTGAACTGAACCATAGGATTAAAATGTGATGTTGGAAGATTTCCTAAGTTGTAAGTGGAAATTATGCTCAGGAGACCAAGCACTTGACAACATGGGTCTCTCTTACCTCTGGCTGTATTGCTTTGAAGACTGGTGCATCCATCAGGGTGATTTGGCTCTGAAATAACGAAATAAAGAAATCCACATCATCTTTCAACATGCAGGAGGTTAACGACAGCTTAACGACATTCTGAAATTATGATGGTGGGAGAATACATACATAGGTCATAACTGGAAATGATGGGCTAGGAATAACTGCTAAAAACTTCTGTGTCTGTTTGATGATGAATGAATATAATGGGCTGCTGTATGTCTGAGGGTGCAGATTCAAGTAGTGTTTCAGTCAAAGTGGTAACAATCTTAGTTGAATGCTGGAGCCTGTGTGGAAGTACCTTAAACTGCAGTTCCTCTAATGGTCACTAAATCCTGACTTCATGAAAACTCTTCTACTAACGTCAGAGCTCTATTGTCATAGCAACACAACAACCAGTGCAAGCAGTACACTAAAAGTTTGGTATTTTCCTGACCTTGAAATTGACTTTGCCCATCTGTGTGGTATTTTGGTGCCCAGCACAGAGCACATATATTTATATATATTTATATATACACGTATTTTGGTGGAAATTCAAAAAATATGACTTTTCCACCACGTCTGTTTCTGTAGCAAAGTCACTCTGCTGCCACTGGTGATTTTGTCAGGAGCAGACAAAATACTTGTAGCATTAACGTAAATAAACTATTTTAATGAATCACTCTCCAACCAGTAGATGTGTTCAAAACAGCATCAAATATTATCGTTTAATGTGGTTAACTCTGGGATGCCAGTAAATCAGTCTGTATTCATCTCTAAATGAATATGACAGTGTCTGTTGTCCACAGCTGCTTTATACTGTAAGAAAAGCTTCTCCTTCAGTTCAATAAATCCATCCATCCAATCAAACTGATCAGTTAGAACTCGGTACTCTGCCTGTTTAAGCCAGAGACATCAGATTACCGGAGCTCATTAATCCTGTGCATCATTGCCGCTTTTCCAACTTTTTAGCAAAAATTGGCTATTTTACTCTTAAAATGCATTACAGTGCAAACCCTGCTGTCACATGAATTATGATATGATGTGACAATTTACGACATGAGATACTGTAGAATTATGACTGAAATAGTGTTGAATCGATGAGATCATATAAACCGCTTCAATCCGATTTCCTAGAGAAGCATCTGTCATCATTTGTTGAGCTGTTGTCATCAAGCATCATGTGACTGGCGCACCTGCTTCAGAGAGATGAGACCAGTGATGTGACTGGCTGAGAGCGTATTTATTTATCACCACACCTTCAGATCTATATACATTCAATTAAATTCTGTGAATTCTGTGTGCGTTTGTCACTACATAGGACCCTTTTCACATTAGCTGTTTGATTCAATGTTAATAGAACAAATATTGATTAGTGAAGTTTAAAAAAAAGGCAATTGTCAGTGTTCATATGTGGAATTACACGTGAGAACATCTGATTTTAAAGTAATCAATATTACAAAATGTTGGTGACGTTGATGAAAAGTTTATTATTCTTAGCTGTTTGGATTTAAGTGCAGTGAGTGCCAAGAGGTCTGCAAACAGTAAACCCGTCAGAAACCCATAGTGAGAGTCACTCATTTACCATACAGATGCAGGAAAATGTGGAGATCTTCCAGTTACTGGCCAAAAACAGAACAGCAGCTGCTAACACCCCTGCGCTATCAGCATCCTTTTTGAAGGAACTCTATCAGTGAGCCAACCTCCAACTCCCTCTCTTTGACATGTGTAAAAGCTTTGCCAGGTAAGTAGTCTAATAGCATGCTTGGGTCTTTCAGTATAAGATCTGAGCCGCCTTGTATGTTGCACAAACGCTGAGTGGCATTTGAAGCGTACTCACAGCAAACTCCTCAGGCGTCACCTTCAGCACATCAAAGACGACTGCATCGTAGCTCTTGGCGTAGTCCACACAAGGTCCATCCAGAGAATCAGAGCTGCTGCTGGCCTGAGAGACACACACAGTAAACCATCATAATAACTGCTCTAGACGTGTATAACCAGCGGTCAGGGACCACGAACAGAACTTCTGTCATGAAACTTTGTACAGTCTTAATAAAGTTGCCATAATGTTGTGATTCTCTTTATATGCTTCAGGCATTGCAGTAACAAAATGTCTTTTTACCCTGCTACCGCCAGGCCTTAATGATGGCAACGTCAGTGATGGACTGTTGCTTTGTCTGTCCATCTGTCCAGCTTTTTGTCCAGTATAATCAACAACTACTGGTCAGATTGCCCTAACATTTTATTTAGACATTTATGGATTCCAAGTGATTTTGGTAACCTACAGGCCTCTCTTCTATCTAGTGCAACCTTCACATAAAATGTTTCCTTGACCATCAGTTTGGCCTGATTTTCATAGAATTTGTCATGATGAAGCCTGATGAGGCTTCTAGCACAAACACACACGATAAACCTAGGCCATTTAAAGGGTCCCTGTGGAGTTTTTAATATTATGTCTTGATGTGTGGGTCCCTGTTTTGTTTGTTCTCATGCACAGCACAAGGACACACGTGCACATACACAAGCATTTGGATGAAGTGATACACAATCCAGCCAGTGGTTTTTCCTCTACTCCAGGGATCAACAGGTGGGGGTAACATGTCAAGAAACACACTAATGTGCCAATAAAGGCAGTGAAGAAGAAGACTGCTAGCTAGTAAACATGGACATAAACAATACAGGATTCAAACATATAAGAAAAACCAGCTTTGCAAATGCTTTATGAGCAAGGAAATGCATTCCACACATTTGTTAGACCTCAAGGATACATACAATGTGTTTTGGCGAGAAACACTGAATGTAAACATAAACTTTGTGGTTCTCATACTTTTTCTGTCATGCTCCCTTCACCAGCCGAAAAAAGTTCATGCCGCCCCACCGCAGCAAAAGTTTACGGGCGATGGAAATAAACAAAAGATTCAGGTCAGCAAAATGGACTTCCTAGCATCTGAGCACTTTTGTTTGTTTATGACACCACATGAATCACATTCATGCAACTTTAGGTCTGCTCAAAATCCACACACACCCTGCAGTGGCAGGGCACCTTTAATGAGTCATACATAGGCAGAAAAGGACAATGACAGGGACAAAGACAAAGAGATCGGATACTCCAAAGACTAAAAGGCACATGCAGTATGACCCAAAAGGCAAACACTGAAACCATTTAAATGAGGGTATACCACAACAGCAGACTCTTAAAAAATGAAAATGACTTGCATAATGGGATTCAATGGGTTATTATAGTGAATCAAGGATTCCACCAAGTAAAACAGATGCTTTATTCCTGGCATATTACCCATTTCAAATTATGATAATATGGTATAAGTGCCTCTGATGTTTCCCTAGCCTGTTTACTTAGCCTTGATTCAATCTGCTTTGAATGCTGACTTTTTATCCTTCCTGGGTTTATAAGGCTCAGCCCTGGCATTTTAATCAACAAAACCAAATGGAAAGGACTTTTTTATGAAATATTACTTGGAACAAGATGACAATAGGCATACAAGAAGATACGTGCACAAGTCATTTTTGGAATGATGTTTTGGAAAGACACTATGCGCAAGTGGTCCACAGGTGGAGGAATACTGCTTTTTTGTCCTGATAAGTACTAGCTGGGCAGAAAAGCTCATCCATCCATCTAACACTTTGTTCCAGAGCAGAATTTGTCCTCAACTACTTGTCAGATTATCATTATATGCAGGCTACTAAGGAATATTAGCATGAATATCCCTTGTTCCCAGTGGATGATTTCTAATGATGCTAGTGACCCTCCTGACCTTTCATGTAGCACCATCATCAGGTCAAAATGTATCCTAGTCCATCACTGTGATCCATACACAATCTTTCAAAGTTTAAACCAGTATGCTTCAAACTCAGTGCCTGTGCCCTAGGCCATCTTGATGTCTCATCTGTCTACTATTCCATGCTATTGCTCTCATTAGGACTGTGTCATTGAACCAATTACAGCCATTTACCTTGTGTACCAATAATTACACAGTAATCATTTGCTACCATTTTTGATTGACAGTAAGTTCATAAATACTAGAGATGCCAAGCTCATGTCATGCATATATAACAATTAACTATAAGTCTAGAGATAATTCTACACACTTATCTAATGCAGTTGAACAGAGTTTGTTACAGGATTTTCATTGGCTGTCCACTCATTCAGACCATAGCAACCACCAATCAACATGAGTGAGTGTCTTTGTGATGAAAAGTGGCATTATAAAAATAACATTATTTTCATGACAGCACTTTTCATTACAATAATAACAAACTTTTAAGGACATTTTGAAATAAAAACTGCTGGAATGCAATAAACTCAAATAACGAGATACGTTTTAATTTCACAATTTCATTTATTTAATTATGTCTTATTTATTTATTTATCATTGAAGGCTCCATATTCTTAGAGCCTCCCCAGCGTTAGGGATAAGAAATGTTGACTTGTGTAAGGGTTCATCCAGCTGGGAGACTGAATGTGCTGGTGGTCTGCCTGTTAGATTGGGAGATAGTCTGTGTAGAAATGGAAATTCTTGCATGTAGATGGTAGGTCAGGGCGTCAGGGGTTGATGGTGATTTAATCTGACCATTTGTTTTCCAGAAAAAAAAAATAAAAAATTATATATATATATATATATATATATATATCAAAAAGTCCATATATCATCATAAAGTCTAATGTTCAGCAAAAATGGATAAAATGTTTGTAACATTAGCTGCATTAGCTGCTCATCAAAATCTGTAACATTCAAGAGGAGGTGATACTCATGTTTGGCTGAATCTAAATCAGTAACCTCCAAAGCTAGAATTATGCTTCTCCGGAGATACTAGCAAATGTCTCTGCGGACCTATGCTGAGAAGGGTGTTATGAGTAACCGTAGCTCGCAGACAAGCCGACGTGCAGACCTCCTGAAACTTAACAATGCATCGTGGGGACTTCAAGCAAGTTGAGTGCTTGATTTAACTCCTGTCGAGAGGTGGATTCTAAACAGAGATGAAAACAAACGTAGTGTAAGTAAGTTCGTAAGTACGAACGTTACATACAAGTACGAAAGAGGCCGCCACACAAATTTATCCGAGTGACTTCTGTGCACACTTGCCTACGTGTAGCCCGGAGAAGCAGAATTCCAGCTTGGGCCCTTGAAGACTTTTGGTCATATATACCGTGACGTGTTCATCGTCATCACGTCAAGTGAGGATCTTAACAGTGTAGATGGACCAAAATCAACTTTTGCTCTTCTTTGCAGATTATAACAAACACATTGGAATTCTTCAGCCCTGAGGCCCAACATAACTACAAATTACAGCAACAAACACTACAGGAGCTTGTTCTTACCTCTGAGGTGACTGAATTGATGCTGGTGCCATCCGAGAGCCCGTTCCTGCGATACATGCTCACAGAGGGACTGGTGGGATGCACAGGTCAGGGCGACAGAGGCCTTCAGCTGGTGGGCACACATAACCATTCATCCATGCCTGCAGACAGAGGACACAAGTCTTTAACCTCTATAACCTTGATTTGTTTTCTTATTAGATTTTCCCTTAATTAGCATTAAAGTTAGAAAAACATGTTTTCCACACTGTCTGACAGTTATTATGAACAGTTTCTTCTGTATGTGCTTGTATTAGCATGAAACGTTAGTGGAGTCATACAAAGTTTGCTCGCATTGGAGATATAAATTCGATCCATTTATTCCAAATTTGGTAGAATTTGTCCTTGGATCCTCAAAGAATAAGTCAACTTTTCCACTTAAATATTTCCAAAAATGATTCCATACCAATCTTCCAATGTAGGTGGTATTGGATTTAGACACTTTCTAGTGATTGATTTTTTACTTGCCGCCAAAAGGGCCTGCAGCAGCTTTGTATGCTGTTTCTGTCTCCAAGTTCAGGGGTATCCGAGTCTTGAATAACGTGCTTAGTGTTTTGTGAATACCATTCCAATATAAACTGAGTTTGAGACAGTCCCAGAATATATGGAAATAATTTGCCTGCCTTGAGCCACATTGTCTCCAAAACGTCAAACTTGTATCCTTGTATTTTACCTGGTGTGGGGTCTTAAAATATCTTATAATATTTTTCCAGCAGTGTTCTCTCCAATCCATGACAGTTAATTGAGGACCACTGATAGGTGCATTGTTTATTACAAATGTGGAAACACTGAGATCTCGATGGAAACTCTTTCAGTAGAATGGAGCTGCAATGAAACCAAGCTAGGGACATCATTTTTTTATTACAAGATGTCCCTAAAAGAACAAAATTATGACATTACTGCAGTGAGAAAGTAGAGAAGTCTTGTCCATGTCTTCGACAGGTGGACAGGAGGAGCAAGGGATCGAACCTCCAGCCCTGGGATTAATGGACAACCTGCTCTACCTCCTGATATACAAAATGATGACATTATTGCAGTTTGAGAAAGTTACTGACAAATCCAGCCATATCGCAATGAAAATGAAGGCCTTTGTATTCGACAACAGTTCACAGTTTAACTATGAATTCCTTTTTATAAATTATTATTATTATTTTTGTAGGCATTTTAAGCCTTTATTAGACAGCTGACACTAGAGAGATGAAAGAAAACGACATGCACCAATTGAACCGGTGACGTTAGGGTTCATGGTCGGCATCTTAAAGGAGAACTCCACCAAACATCAAAGTGTGTTTCCAGGTGGTGGAGAGTGCAACTGCATATGTGAAAAAAGTTGTAAAAAGCCTTTTGCGTCTCCAGAGGGAGCTGTGTGAAGTCTGATAAATGGTCCTCAAGTGATGTCACTTGAGTCAGTATTGGTTGGGGCTGAAGACTACAAGTTTGAAAATGAAAGAATTCTGGGGGTGTAGAGTTGGAAAGAAGTGAGCTTACCAGACCTCTATAGCCTGCTCCTCATCTCTGCTTGTGGCTAGACACTCCAGACTACATTAACCTCTGCTGGCATAATTCACCCCAATCTCTGACCAAACTGTAACAACGATCGAGTTGCATTGTGGGTAATGTGGCGCCAGGTTTTAACATGGAAGAAGAATGTGTGGAATAAAAAGATGATATCTCTGGTTCTGCTGCATCAATTCTGATTCTTTTTTTAACAAAATCTGTTCATCATGAGTCTGACCATGTTAGCAAAGTATGTGACGTATTTGTTTGTCCATCCATCCATCTTCTGCCGCTAATCCGCGGCTCTACTTTGAGCTCCCTCCGGATGTCTGAGCTCCTTACCCTATCCTATCTCGAAGGGTGAGACCAGACACCTACATAGGAGAACTCATTTCGGCCACTTGTATACCGCAATCTCATTCTTTCGGTGACAACCCAAAGCTTGTGACCCTAGGTGAGGGTTGATGCAGCGCATCAATCTGCCTGTCGAACTCATGCTCCATTTTACCCTCACTGGTGAACAAGACCCCAAGGTACTTGAAGTCCTTCATTTGGGGCAGTAACTCACTCCCAACCAGGAGAGGGTAATCCACCATTTTCCAGCAAAGAACCATGGCATCAGATTTAGAGTCAGGTGCTGACTCTCATTCAGACTGCTTCACACTCAGCTGCAAACCACCCAAGTGGGTGCTGAAGGTCACGGTCTAATGAAGCCAATAGAACCACATCACCTGCAAAGAGGAGAGCAGAGACACAATTCTGAGGTCCCCTCACCAGACACTCTACTCCCCCCAGCTGCGCCTTAAGATCCTATCCATGTTTTTTTGTCCTAATGGAAATCTGCATATATACAGTGGTGCACATTATTTTTTTTCTGCAAGGACTGCACACCTACCACAAGAAGTCACACAAGCAAGTAGACTGTTTGTAATGCTGTTCTTACCATCTCTGCCTTATATGTCCAGGTTCTACACACTGAGTAGCTGTCGTCAGTGCTAAGATGCCCTCTAATGTAACTGAAAGGCTGCATGCGTGTAGGACCACTACTTAGAAATGTAGATGCACACAGTCACGTATGCTGCAATCAAACACCTGGAAACACAAACTGAACACCATGCTTTTATATGCATACAACAGGGTGAGGCTTCTCCCTGTACAGAATTGATTTTGGGTATTTATTGTTTTTTCCTTTCAAAAGTCATGTCGTGCCCCTTCAGTGTTACAGTAGTTACATCAGTCAATCTTGGAATCCATTGGCAATCGTCTGTCGACAATTTAGCCTGCGGGGGCAATGGCCAATGTTTCAGGGCTTCCGGTGTAGCCAAGCGGATATCTGGATAATGGATATCTGTGCCAAGACGTCCGATTTTCAATCTCGGAACCCTTCGGCTATCATCTGACAACGATTTGAATGCAGATACATTTTTAAGAAAGCTAGTAAAAAGCTAATCTCTAGGGTTCTGAGATTGATAAAAAGCTAAATCGTCGTCAGACAATAGCCAATGGGTTCCAAGACTGCATTCCGCCTCTTTTGGTCTCCACATGGACTGTGTAAGTGCATGCAACCAAAGCCCGCTCAAATGTGATTGGTCAATACTACTCGGACTACAAACGGAAAACAGAATGCTTACGATACCAAAATCTGTCCAGGAGGAAGGACTGTAGTGACCGATAACTCTCCAGTGTATGTGTATGTGAGTACTGAAAAACTTGAAAAACTGTGAACCTACCCTTTAATATACCGCTTCCCAAATGTATTATACAGCATCCAAAATACACTTGTAAGGGCATGTGGTGTTGAATTTGCTTTCAAAGAGAGGCTGAAATTCCAGTCAGTGTGTACATGATGTGCACAAAGTTATTTTAGAAGACATTTAGGGCTGTATCTAAAAACATCTGTTTATATTTTTAATTACTTAATTAAAGAGATTGCATTAGTCATATGAGGGTATACATGTGCACAACTATGTCACTACTGTAAATACTATGAGAAAAGCAACCAGTCACTTGTACAGATTGACAGCTCCCTGTAATAATCCTGCAGAAATGACAGATTTTGATTATCCAGAGGAAGCAGGATTTGGAGATTTGCTTGAAGTAAATATAGTCACTGCTTTACAAATAATCTCACCGTATAAAACTTAAAATGTGTGAAACAGCTCATAGCTGTGTATCAAAAGCCGGTCAATTACTGTTAGATCCCTTTGTGTTGGAAGATTTCATTAATGAAGGTACCCGTGTATAAAGTTCACATTGTGCATCAAAAACTGGAGACTACAGATTCACATATTCCTGCTGCTGCTGGCTACAGGTACATTTAACTAAATAGTAAAAATAACTAAATACATGCTTACAAAAGGCATGAGTGTCATTATTATAGGCTTATCCAAGAGATAAACTCAACTGAAAAGTATTTTTTGCAATTTGGAGAGGTCTGACAGTGTGCCTCAGTCAACCAACTATGACAATTGCTTGCTAGATGGTCGGAGCAAATGACAAGTAAACATAACTGACAACATGAGGGACGCTTTTGCCTCCACAATTTGCATGAGTCACTATGTTGTTTTTTCCCCTCTTTCTCCATTGTGTGCCCCTACAGCACCCTGGTGTCCCTTTCCTTATCCTACAGTATGTTCCAAAGTAGTTCATGGCTGATGGTAAGAAAATACAATATTAAATGTAGTAAAACTCCAGGGCTGTCCGGCACCAGATGTTTGCCATTTTCTGACCATTACATCATGCATAACTGCATTCTGGGTAGGTTTTTACTCTTTAAAAAGTTGAATTTTAATGTATAATCAATTATAAATCATCAATAATCCATTTACAACCCTCAATACGGACACCTGCACTTCAGAACATTTCCACTTCCCAATACTTAACATAGTAAGGTAGCAGCAATATTACCAGCCACTTCCATGCAAATATTTCATGGGAACACAGATTTTAAAGATGAGTTCCTGAACACTAACACACAAATGTGACCATTAGATGGCAGTATACACCAATAATTTTCCAGCCACAGCAGGAGACCTACACTGTGTCCAGTTCCATACTACATACTTCATTCATTTTTAGTCTATATTGTGCTCACACTGGAAAAGAGACAAAAGTGTACTCAAAACAACCACTATGCACACACACTTGGTTTTTCTGCTCACAGCTGGAACAAATTAAAACAAATTATGGTGAACACATTAGAATACTGAAAATAGCAATTAAATCATTGGGGAAACATTTTGATTTCCATTTTTTAAGTTTAATTGGCAGTAATATTCAAGTCCACAGTTTGACTGACATGCATAGTTGAATCATTGTATCATTTTCTGTTCGTACAAAACAGTTAAGTTTATGGATGTTTGTACTAACTGCTAAAACAGTATACTAAGACGATTAGTCTGTAGTTCATACTGTATTAAATTTATATATAGTATTGGTTTGGGATAAGCCACTACACTGTGTACCAGTTCCATACACTAATTTTTAGCAGGTTTTGAGTATGTAGTGTGTTGAACTCAAAAAATGCAGAAGAAAATGTTAGAGCCACTCCAAAAAGAAATTCGAATTTTTTTGAGAATGGTGGCGAAACAGTTCAAGAAAGATCTTGAAAAAAGAAAAAAACAAATAAATGGTAAAGCTTTAGAGAGAAACCACATGTATTTCCAGTGGCATTTCACATTTTTCAGTTGACTGTATCATGCGCCTTTGACAGAACAGACACACCTGGTGTTTCACTCACGCTACACACGCACATAAACACAACCTAAAGTGTATTTTAACAACTCTATTTTTCTTCAGTTTTACGCGCATAACTACAGTGATTGTGTGTTGGCCAAAACGCGGGTGACCTACACTCAATACTACGCCTTAACGCATCATATGTAGACACAGAGGACTGAAGCTGCTAACGTGCTGCTCATGCCACGCCTCCTGTGTAGACATGGTGTAAGAGTACACAGCCATGCTAGTGGCTCTGTGAGGCTGTACAGTGCTTTGAGCTACATGCTAATGTTGCATGCTAACATGCTAACAATGATAATGTTAACATGCTGGAATAATGTTTACCATGTTCACCATTTTGGTTTAACACGAACACGCCAACATTTGCTATTTGGCATAAAAAATGTCAGAATCTGAATCAGGTTTATTGCCAAGGATAACTATATTTGGACCAAATAGTTGATGTGCAAATGAGTGCATATTTAATGAGATATTGCCTAATTTGTATAATGTAATGATACAAAAAATAAAATGTAATTTAAAAAAAAAGTCTTGTATTTGGGTCTATAATAATCTGGCAAAGTTTCATCCTGATGGAATAAAAGGATATTTTCCCCGCTATTCCTGGGTGCCTGGCCTTAAACTTCTACTGCCATCTAATGAAAGTAAACCATTCAAGTCTTTGTATAGTAATGTGCTGGGTTAGACTGCTATATGTGGACATCTATGTGAATTGTTGGCCCTTAATTTTGAAATAACTTGTCCATGAAAAGTGGTTTAAAAGGCCTTGAAATCATTACAGAGTTGCAACCCTGTTTGTAGTTTCTTCTTCTAAAAGGGTCACTTAAATTGCATTTAAATTGTCTGTGTTAACATATTTTTTAATGTTTTCTCAAAATATGTGTATATATGTGTTTTAAATATAGGGGAGTTTGTACAGCTTAGTTGAACTTAAAAAAGTTCATAAACATAAAGTTAACAATTCCTTACTGAGAATTTAATTTAAATATTTTATGTTAACGGTAATAGAAATATTTAAGTTAGCTGCACTTGATTTTTATTTGTACTGTGAAAACAAAATTATAAGTATAATTATAGTAAAAAGTACTGAATCAGCAAATGTTTCTTTAACTTTAAATATTAAGTTAGTGTCACTTAACCTAGCAAAAATCAGTTGCAACAGTTCTTTTGGGTTAAATTAACTTAGCGGGTTTTACAGTGAAGTTGATCAGTGCTGCAAACAGATTTTTTTCCAGTCTCAGTAGTGCAGAGTTGTGCTAACCATCATCACCGGTGTTATTGGATTGTTTTGACTTGTTGGTGAGCAGATTGGATCGTTATTGACTCGCTGGCATCAAAATATACTTTAAAAGTTCTTTATCGTTGTATTTTTCCAAAACATTGGCGCATTACCTGCAGCCCATTAGTGACTGGCAGCAGGTCTTAGTGACTCAGGAGTCCTCTGGACTGCCTCGAACTTCTCTCAGACTGGGGAACTACTTTTAGAGCTAAAAGCTTTGTAAATTACTCTTAGACCAAAAATTTAGAAGTCCTAAAGTTAGGATTGACACAAACCTTATTTTTATGAGTTTCTCCTAAATTGGCCAGATAGAAGCTACTTTAAACCTGAGAATGCTTAGTGAATACGGCCCCAGATCAGGATCAGCTTCAGCACTGATCTTAGTAACAGATGGGATATTATTTGGATGTCACTGATCCACAATACTGATTCTTACTGGGAATCCGCCATCAAGTGAGACATCTGCAGCGATCTGCAGGAATCCGCCTATAGGAACACGAGAAAGCTCATAGAGACACTGGGGGCTGTGATCAATCATTACAGATACATACAGCTAATAAGTTCACAACATATCACCAGCTGTGATTTTAACAGCAGATTACACATCACTAAGTGTGCCAGAGAAAGAAATAAACTTGGTAAAAGACATGGGTGGTCCCTGAGGTCATCTGCCTCAACCCAACCGGTCGAGGCAGATGGCCGCCCACCCAGAGCCTGGTTCTGGTTCTGGTTCTGCTCGAGGTTTCTGCCTGTTAAAAGGGAGTTTTTCCTTGCCGCTGTCACTTGTGCTTGCTCATGGTGGGAATTGTTGGGTCTCTGTAAATATAAAGAGTCGGTCTAGACCTGCTCTTTATGGAAAAGTGCCCTGAGATAACTTAGTTATGATATGGCGCTATATAAATAAAACTGAATTGAATTGAGTGATACATGATACAACATTTAATAAAATTGCAAAATGTTTTTAAGTGTTGTTCACACAAAATAAACAACTGGAAGACAAAACCTGGCACTCTGGGAACTGTGATTCATCCTTTCTGATAGATTATTCATGACTATAAACAATCAGTTGTCCTAGTCCTAGTAAGGTATTGAGATTTTTTAGATTAAAAAAGAAAACACTGTAGCATTGAATTGGTATTGTCCAGTACCCCAAATGTACATTGGATTTGGCATGTGAAGAGAAAAAGTGGGATTGGTGCATATGTACTCTGAGGATTGTATAAGAGGAAAGCGAGGCGCTCATTAGAAACATTAAAACCACCAAGAACAAAATTCATGTCTATCTGCATATTAGTTTTCCAGATATTCTTTACATTGTATACTGTGTGTTCTAGGTGACTGGATGGACGGCCAACATCTCTATCTTTAGGCCGCGCTGCTAACAGGACAAGGAAAAAAAGTTAAACAGAAAGTTGAATATTATGATTAACACTGAGGGGTAAAACCTGAAAGCTTAACTCAATTTTGTATTAATCTAGTTTCATTTCTGAATTGGAGAATTAAACTAAGAAAAGTTACATGGACTCCCAGGGGGTTCTACAATGTGTTGTTGTCATTGTGCTAAAAAAAGAAACAGGAAAAAGACATTGTCACCATGGTATCTTAAGAAAAGTGTAAGGATCCGCCTGGGGGGAATAAGTGGGAAGCACCATCTGTTGTTTACTCATCCATGTGTTAGGCACCACTTATCCAGTTTCCTGCAAACTGCAGTTCCAGCACCAAGCAGAGAAGCACTTTTGTTGTGACTGGGGCTTCATCATTTGTGCAGGACAACAGATTTACTGTTTACAGTTTCCTAATCTGTGTCTGTACTACATGTCCCATAAAACTTTGTAATTTGACTGATTTCTCTGGTGTGTGATTTAATCATTGCTACCATCCAAGGTTGCACAAGGCTATATTGTTCCTCGTGTGTTGTTTATATTGTACACAGACAATAAAAAGAAAGACAGTTTAATGTGCTGGACCAAATGCTGCACTCCAACACAAGACACTTAAAAAGCTGGAGTTGTCTTGGTTTACTGCTGAGCTTTCTGTGGAGGGAACTCCACAGCTGAGCCACCCACAGCATCCACAATGATTTGGAATCTCCCAGGAACTCCTACATGTGGTGTGGGATGGTATGCACAGAGAGAGAGAGTATCAGTATGCTAAAAGTAGAATGTAATTGGAAGCAGTGTCATGGCAAACCCTTTTAAGAGCAAATGGTTTAAATGAGCCTTTTCAACTCAAAGGCTCCATGTAAACGCAGCCACTATTTAATGCGTTTCTCTTGCTATTTTGTGCATACTCATGTGAGGTACATCCCTGCAGTTTCCTTTGCATCCAGTCACGCTACAGCAAGGAGCACAACATTAGTAATACCTGCCACTGTTTGGCAGTGGAGGTCCATGTTAAAGCCTGTGATTATTGTAGCTAAATACAACCTTAACGGTTCCCAAAGCGCTTTACAGATTGGTCTCATTCATACACACATTCACACACTGATGGCGATGGAGCTGCCATGTAAGGTGTTGGCCTCCAACAGTTCTATAGCTCAACTCTTCAATCATACCGGGACTTAAGTCAAAAATCCCAAGCCAATATCAGAGAGGACGAGGATACCAGGTTATGTAATGAATATCGTGATTCTTAACATTCAGAAGTAGCTTGTAGCATCCTAGTTAGCTGCTTTTTAAGATTATGTGCTGCTTACTTATAATAACAGTAACACCACTCTATGTGGTGTCTCTCGCCACCATAGCCCCGACAGGCAGTTACATTTTTGCAGTGTATGGTGTAGCTACAGCGGCTACATGCATAGGCTCTGTTACTATGCTGCAACCCCTTAATGCACAACTGTAAATGAACCTTAAAGCTTGAGTGCGGGACTTTTACATATAAATGAACTGAGGCCGAGATATGGGTCAATCTCCATAAATGCTGCTTCCTACATTTCCCATAACCCTCCCTGCCTGGTAAATGTCCACATCTTTCAAACTCCACTCCTTTGGCTTTTTTTACTCCTTGTGATGAGTAAACTGATCTTCATGTGTAAAATAATTGCCCCTTTAAAATTCCAAAATTATTACATAATATTTGAGTGTTTTTATCTTTTTTTATCTATGTATTTATTTATTTCCACTTGTAAGCAGTTGATGTCCATAGATAGAAAAGAGACCTTAGATGGAGGATAATAGCTAGTAACCATTACTGTTAGCTATCACACTGTCGTCCCCCCCCCCCATTCTCCACCCTACAGGATGGCTCCTTAAAATTTGATTACCATGCTGCTACAGAGATAATTTAGCCCTGACCCCTTTTTGCAAACCTCTCAGGGACTCCCCTAAAAAGGTGTTTGTTCAGTGAGAGGGCTTAATTATGGACAGTGTAAGCAGAGAGGCGTATGTTATGTGAGGGTGCTGTATGATGAAAGGAATTTTGCCTGACAACACCCCCCCCTTTCTTTTTTTCTGAGCACCAGCATCTTTTTTTCCCCAATTGTTCCCAGTGAGAAGAGCGTATGCAGGCACCTACAGAAAAAGCACTGCACCAGCGTCTTTTTCAGAGCACTCTGGCTTTTTTGTGTGGCCGCTCTGAGTGCTTCTAGTTGAAAATCGCTGAACTCTGAACACATTTTTGAATGTGCTAGTTGTCCCGCCCTACAGATGCAACAAAACTAACATATTGAAATGGTGGGTTCATTGGACCATCAATAACCGGGTCCAAACCAGCCTGATCAATCCTGATTCATTCCCAAGACACTAGCCATGTTTCCATAAACGTATTTTTGTGCGCATTTTGAAGTATCGCATAATGTTGTCGTCATGTTCCTGCTCAACAGCCGCTGCTGCTATTATTGTTATTGCTCTTATTATTAGTATTACTATTAATATATTGCTATTAGTATTATTTTTATTTCTATTTATATGTGTTGGTGCATGCGTCTCTCTTGCTCTCTCTCTCTCTCTCTCTCATCGAGGCAGATGAGCGCCCACCCAGAGCCTGGTTCTGGTTCTGGTTCTGCTCGAGGTTTCTGCCTGTTAAAGGGAGTTTTTCCTTGCCACTGTCTCCTAGTGCTGCTCATGGTGGGAATTGTTGGGTCTCTGTAAACATAAAGAGTCGGTCTAGACCTGCTCTTTATGAAAAAGTGCCCTGAGATAACTTTGTCATGATATAAAACTGAACTGAATTAGAAAAGCTGTATGAAAACAGCAAAATTTGATAAAACTGCGCAAAACCGTTTTTATGCTCGCTTGAGGTGTTTTTTGCCTTTGTCAAAAGAGAGTTGATGCGCTAAATGGAATATGGAAACACTTTTCACGTCTTTTTTTGCCCAGACCTCGATCCAAATCCTTTGGTATTGATTATCTGGTATAAGTTTTGGATTGGACTCAGTATATTTACCTAAATGACACTGCTGCCCAGTGTACACGTAGGCTACAACCTGAAAATGAGATGAGATAGAACTGTATTCATCCTGAAAGAAATGTTTGTGCCAAAGATGCTCAGTATGTACACTAAAAGTAAATGCATAGCAGCAGAAGATATTAAATATGTATCTGGCATGTTGAAATAATAGCTTTCTAAATTTGGCACGCCATATTTTTAATCCAAATACTGAAAGTCTTTGGTAAGATTAAATTGCTAATCTGATATGAATGAAAGTTTAGAGAGAAGATGTATCACTCTGTTGGCGTTGTTGGAACTACGCAAACACTGTACAGTGGTGTTCGGGTGGAGCGAGTGGAGCTTCTTCCCACTTCTTGTTACTTATCGGGCGACGGATATACTGATACCGATATATCTGCAACCAGCTTATATCGGCTAATTTATGGGGCTAGCTCTACTCAGGACACTAACTGTAAACAGTATTTTTATATCAACAATAGATCATGTGGCTACTTGTATTGGAAACATTTTGCCAACTCTGCAGTTTCCGTTCGCTTCACAGAGAGCCTTTCGGCTCATTGTTTTGGATCAGTCTCTCAGCTCATCAGTTTCCAGCAGCACGCAGCTGTTGCCAGTGAAAAAGCTCTAAAAACCACTGCACTCCACCTGCCCACCATATCAACTTACAATGCGATACTATGCCACCTTTTACAGTAAGTAACAGAGTTGTGTTCACAGCTTGTTTCCACTGCTTTCAAGTGGGCAAAAACTGTTATTGCAAGTTTAAGGCCCTTAGTATATTGTGCTATAGAAGTGACTTGCTGGATAAGAATACAATTTACTGAAATGAAATTAGTCAAATTACCACAAACCACAGCATGAACCATGAGATCACCAAACTCCATGTACTAATAAGGGCCTCTGCATGGCTCTCACACTCATCTTTGCAATAGAGACAGAGCGCAACGCGTCACTCTGAAAACCACGCCCACCAGAGGGGAAAACAATCTGCGCCACAATATGCAATCAAGGGCTGAAACGCTAACAAAATGCCTGTAGCTAGCTAAAAACCTTAGATTTCAGCATGTCAAAGCACCCTATGTCTACCAGAGAGGAAAAGGTATATTCACAAACTCAATATTATCTCAGTGTCTCTTCGCCTTACCTTGTTGATCTTGGACTATTTGATTGAATCACCAGGTAAGATCATCATTTAACCTAACAAAGACGAAAACCAGGCCTTGCATAGCTTAGTTGGCTTCAACCTCTACAGTTTCTCTGGCCAAATTAGAAACTGTAACTTATTTAATAATAACCAAAGCGCATGGCCTCAGCTGAGTGTCAGGATCCCACAGTGTTCTCTTTCTTCCTGCTGATGTCTGGATCCACTTTTGTCTTCTTAAAGGTTCAGTTTTTGGGTTCGGCAGCTTATTAAAACTTAGTTCTGAGTTCTTGACCCTGTTGGTAGTGCATCCCACCACACAGCAGCTTTTAGACGTGTTTCTGTTGTTTCCTAGCAGACCGAAGAGAAAAGGAGGCACCTTCATACAATACAGAGTCAATGGACAATGAATTGTTTTCCCCTCTGGTGTGGGCGGGACTTAATTGCGCTCTGTCTTTATGTCATGCTCACACCCTCAGAGATCCGCAGTTATGTTATTGCATTTGTCTCTCAGGCCCAGTGCGTGCCTCTCAGAACTTCAAACATTGTTGTCTGTGGCCAGGCTGACTGAAGGCGATTCCTTTTTGGAGGTTGGCTCAGTGGGCTGTGACAACCCAACCCAATCACTTCCTCTTCCATCCCCTTCAAAAACACAAAAACACACCAGCAACCAGATAGCCAACAAAGGTTTAGAGACAAGAAGAACGAGGAGGCAGGTGGAAGAAAACAACAACAGACATGCTGTACAATGGTGACATGCAGTCATTGTCAAATGTTTTCCTGTTTTAGTCAACTTCAAGACACCATCTACAGAGTTGGAGAGCAACGGTAACTCCCACAAGGATGATGGTGCGCGATTAAGCACACATTGTGTGTTTGCGGACAGTGCACACGCGGCTGCAAAGGAGACCGCACGCGTGCCATGGTAACCGCGCTTACCCCTGAAGAATAATAAAGGTGTAATTTGTCCCACCCTAAAAGGTCCAATGAAAAACTAATATGAGAATAAGCTGTCAATCAAAAACAGCTTGTACTGAACCTGTATGAGTGTATCATGTCATGTGTGTGCAGTCCACTGACTTACTCCACTATCCCTAAATAGAAGTCCATGTGCCGGTTAATTGAGGAAACACCATTATCAATAGAAATGTAAGTTCTATCTGGCTATTTCACATATCATTTGGGTCATACACATAAATCTTCATTTTCCTCACACTAACTTTTCATGTTGGGTTTAGATAAAACCACAGAACATGAAAAAAAAGAAGCCATTTTCTAGAAAAAAAAAAAAAAAAGTTCTCCCATCTTTTTCACAGTACATGGCCATTGTGCTATGAAATAACATGTTTTTTTGGCTTGGGGATGTTGTGCATTTACAGCACAGCCAGTAATGCACCCATCAGTATCCATGGTGATGGCTGCTTCCCGCTTGCAGTGGGAAACAGAAAGTTTATCCCACAGTGGGCCTGTTTATTTATACCACTATATTAAAAGTGTTCATCAAGCAAAAACACCAGCCACCCTCTGGCTCCAGCTTTTCCAGTGTGAGGATGTTCTGCTTTCTCTTTTTTATATCACTGTAAACTGAACATCTTTGGGTTTTGGACTGTTGGTCAGACATTACCTTGGGCTCTGGAAAATTGTGATGGGCATTCTTCTCTATTTTCTGATATTTTATAGACTAAATGATTAAATGTCTGATCAAAAAATTAGAATAATTTAGATAGGGTTAGTCCACTACTGTAACAATACAGCAATTCATAGAGCATTTGTAAATCATTTATTAGACTGCTATTCTTATAGGAAGCATGATAACCAATGTCATCATACTGTAGTATTTTCCTCTGTTATCTCGGTTGATAAAAATACCCCCCTCCCACCCTCTTTGGGTGGAGGGTGCGAGGGTCATATTCTGCCTACGACCCAATAAATACACTGGAGCCGGCCCTGCACCATACTCAAACATGTTTTGACAGCTCAGATTCACGTCAGGTGTCGCAGACAGACACACATCAGCGCACCTGGACAGCACACACGCGTAAACACAGCAGCCTATGTCCGTGAATCACGGTGTATCTGTCCGCACACACTGTCCTGTTACGACAGTATGACACGGCGTTTATAGCCCAGGTTTATAGCCCATATGAATCCCCCAGCCAGGCCTGCTGCTGCTGCTGCTGTGTGTATCAGTGCTGCACAGCCTCATCTCACTGCTAACAGTCCAAGCATGCTAACGCCTCTGTGGTGCCTACCTTTCCACCAGGCAGCGTCCCCCGCTGCTGCTGCTGCTGCTGCTGCTGGATTAATAAAGACGACAATATGAGTTCACATTAAAACGCGTCCAGCCGCGGTGGTTAATTAAACCCAAGCGATGTTTTCCCAGCAGTGTCCGAGGGAGGTGGTGGGGGGGTTACTCCTCCTTTGAGCCGAACGTGAAGCCAAGGTCGTAACGTTTGATCTGCGGGGTCCACAAACCGTGCGGGATACATGAGACGAAATCATACAATTATGGCAGTGACGTGTCAAATTATCTCTAGTCGAAAAAAAGAAGGGAAAGTGAAAAAATCACCGACAGCAGGAAGTGACAGGTAGGCGCACTTATCTTGACAGCCAGGTGTATTGGCTAATCATCCGCTCGGCTCCACAGAGAGCTCCCGCCTCTAATCACAGCACGCCAATCAGAGCGCGGCTCTAAGCTAGCGTCCTTCAGACGCAGGTGCATCTATGATGCCTTCACAAGCTGCCTGTGGGCTCGTACATCACAGGCTTCTCCGCCGTGCGTTCGTAAAATGTCCTCAAACAAGAAGGCTTGACTGGTCCAGAAGACTATACTAAAGCACATTTTCTCCTCCTGAGTCTAGATCAAAAGGATGTGCCCTATACCATCGTATATAATTTCTGTTCCTACAGTAATATTACTGGAATAATTTGGTAGAAAATACTAACCTTGTAAAAGGGTATGATCCCATCAGGTCTAAATTACAAATAATGTTAACATTAAGTTATACTGCAGATGCTACAATATATATATATATATATATATATATATATAAAAAGAAAGAATAAGAAAGAAGATTAAATTGTAAATAATGTCTAAGTAATAGCCTACTGACACATATTTCAGTGAATCTTGAGTCCGTTTTTTATTTTGGTTTTGTGCACAAAAAGCCCCTTGTCCTTTTTGGACAAATACCATTTCTAGTGTCAGTAATTATACAGTATATTACAATTTTGTGATTTATTTCATGAATGTAGCGCAACATGGCTGCAACTGATAATGACAACAATTTCTTTGTCATTATCTTAAGTCTTAAATGGTTATAAAAAAAATATCCCCTTTACAGTCAGTCAAATAAATTGGTCCTTGGTGCATTCAAGGACCAATGAATTACAGTAAATTATAAAAATGGACTGAGCAATAACAGTACTTTACATTTGGAGACCAAAGGACTATATTGTACACAGCTGTAAAAGAATATGCATGAGACATTTCAGTCATATGCCACTTAATATAAAGTATGTGAAGTAGCACATGCACAAATGAAAAAACAGACTTCCTAAACTTTTTTGTAGACATACAGTATCAATAGTGATTTCTTTTGACACTTTCATTTTCTTTTGGGAATTTTTAGGCCTACACCTTCTGTCTTAACAATGTTGGACATGCTCATTGTGTGCAATGTACACCCATGTGCTATCATGAACTGAAAAAACATAAGAAAACATATGAAATAGGAAGAATATAGTATAGTATAGTATAGACTAAATAATTTAAAATAATAAATAATCAACTGGTGACTCATACATGAAGGATCTAAACAACAAAACACATTATTTCTATGTCAGTTTTACACTTTTATGGCCATTCTTGCACCCACAAACAGGCGCTTGAGATATTTCCCACAGTGGCAACAGTAGCAGTAAAAGTAGCAACATCTGGGGCACCCCGGTATCTCACCTGGTAGAGCGTGCAGCAGCTCAGGTTCAATTCTAGCCCTTTGCTGCATGTCATCCCCTCTCTCTCTCCCACCTTTCCTGTCTCCCTTAAGCTGTCACTGATAATAATAAAGGCAAAAATGCCTGAAAAGAGGACCCCAGGTGCAGACTGTGCAAAAGTGCCCCTGAGACAATCCAGCACATAACAGCAGGGTGTAAGATGCTAGCAGGCAGGGCGTACATGGAGCGCCATAACCAAGTGGCTGGCATAGTGTACAGGAACATCTGTGCTGAGTATGAGCTGGAAGTCCCAAGGTCAAAATGGGACACACCTCCGAAGGTGGTCGAGAATGACCAAGCTAAGATCCTGTGGGACTTCCAGATACAAACTGGTGATGGCAAACCAACCGGACATAGTAGTGGTGGACAAACAGCAGAAGAGGGCAGTAGTGATANCACATATATACACACACACACATATACACACACACACACATATACACACACACACATATACACACACATATATGTATATGTATATATATACACATATATATATACACACATATATACACATACACATACACACATATATATACACACATATATACACATACACATATATATACACACATATACACACATACACACACATATATATACACACACATATATATACACACACATATATACACACATACACACACATATATATACACACATACACACACATATATACACACACATACACATATATATACATACACACACATACACACATATATATACACACATACACATATATATATACATACACACACATACACACATATATATACACACATACACACACACATATATATCTACATACACATATATATCTACACACACATATACACATATACATATATACATATACAGATATACATATATACACATATACATATATANAACCAACCGGACATAGTAGTGGTGGACAAACAGCAGAAGAGGGCAGTAGTGATAAATGTAGCAATCCCAAGCGACTGCAACGTCAGGAAGAAGGAACACGAGAAGCTCGAGAAATACCAAGGGCTGAGAGAAGAGCTAGAGAAGATGTGGAAAGTGAAGGCAACAGTGGTCCCCGTGGTAATCGGACCACTCGGGGCTGTGACCCCCAAACTGGGAGAGTGGCTCCAGCAGATTCCAGGAACAACATCCGAGATCTCTGTCCAAAAGAGTGCAGTGCTAGGAACAGCTAAGATACTGCGCAGGACCCTCAAGCTCCCAGGCCTCTGGTAGAGGACCCGAGCTTGAAGGAGTAACAGACTGCCCGCAGGGGCGAGTGGGGAATTTTTTTTGATATATACATCTATATACACACATACACATACATATATATATATACATACATACATACAGTATATACTGTATACACACACACACACACACGATCAGCCATAACATTATGACCACCTGCGTAATATTGTGTAGGTCCCCCCTTTGCCGCCAAAACACCTTTCTATCAGAACCAGCATTAACTTTTTCAGCAGTTTGAGCTACAGTAGCTCTTCTGTTGGGTCGAACCACAAGGGCCAGCCTTCGCTCCCCACGCGCATCAGTGAGCCCTGGCCATGACCCTGTCGCCGGTTCACCGGTTTTCCTTCCTTGGACCACTTTTGGTAGGTACTGACCACTGGAGACCGGGAACACCCCACAAGAGCTGCAGTTTTGGAGATGCTCTGACCCAGTCGTCTAGCCATCACAATTTGGCTCTTGTCAAAGTCGCTCACATCCTGACGCTTGCCCATTTTTCCTGCTTCCAACACATCAACTTCGACTATATGAAAAAAAAACTTGACATTGAAATATTTATTATTTATGTTCACAGTGTCTTATTTATTTAATTTTGAACACTTTGGGGTGCCCTAAGACAGTAGTTGCAGGTCAATTACAGTGAAATTACACATTTGCACATGTAACAAATTGGGGAGGGGTATTAATTCACTGTTAAATTCTTATAAACTGGGGTTAATGCAGTTCTTGGGTGAACCACACATTTAATCAAATACTGACGTAAAGGCAACTGGACTTCCTGTTTTACCCTTGAAGACGTTTCTCCACTATTCCAAGAAACTTCATCAGTTCTACTGACAGGTGCAGAGTCAAATCATCAGTGTCGCATCATGTGAAATACCTGGGAAGGGAAGTCAGGAGGGCATTTTAAGTAGCTGATAAGTGGCATCAATGGCCTCCTCTTTCAAACCACTTAACCTTCTCTGCTGCTGTCCTTAAGGAGTGTCTCCTGTCCTTTAGGTGTACATAGATCGCTGAAGAGTTCAGACCGGACGGGCAAAGTGGGAAACTGACCCAGAGCCCCAAGCTTACTGTGAGGCAATCTGTTTGTGGTCATTTGATTAATTGAATCTAGCTGCCGTCCATATATCTGAGCTGGTGGCTGGTCCTGGGAGACACAGGTGAATCCACTGCCATGTGACCTGGGACTCTCCACCAGTCAGCTGAACTGATCCAGATCTTGATTGAGAGGAAAATGTCTTGATCCAAAACAGAAAATCCAATTGCCTTTGACTTAACACTCTAGATATCCCATGACACTGGACAACTCAGAATCTTTACACATTTTATGCTCTGCTCACATTTTCTGTTAGATTCCAAACATTTCAGTCGCATTCGATTGTATTCAGTGAAACAAAAGTAGCAAAATGTCCAAATTACAACAACCCTGGATAAAAACTGTCAAAGCCCCAGACTAAAACCTTAATATGGCACACAACAAGGGACTCAACCTTGCTTATTAAACAGTGGGTATGGAAACTTCTTCACAATGTTGTTTATTCTTAGTTAATATTCTTCACGTGCTTCTCAAGAATGTAATTTCCACTTTGATATGATGTTTGATATGAAGTTATTTGTGCAAATTTCTGTGAAAAAAACTATACCAACCACATGACTGTGCTTGAAAATTGCTTTGTAGCAACAAAATAATAAAAAGTCAAGACATGCAGGCAAATTTTAGCATTGATCATGCTATACTAATAAATAAAAGTAAAAAGAATCACACTACATGTTCACCAATGTTCATAAACCTTTAGAGGACCACTGTGTAGGATTTAGTGGCATCTAGTGGTGAGGTTGCAGATTGCAACCAGCTGATAACCCCTCCACTCTCCCTCCCCTTCCAAGCCAGTAGGAGAACCTACGGTGGCCACGAAACATGCAAAAAACCCCAAAGGCCCTCTCTAGAGCCAGTGTTTGGTTTGTCCGTTCTGGGCTACTGTACAAACATGGCTGTGCAACATGGCGGGCTCCGAGGAAGAGTACCCGTTCCCTCTGTAGATACACAGGGCTCATTCTAAGCTAACGAAAACACAACGCTTCTTTTTTTCAGGTGATTATACACTAATAGAGACATAGTTATGAATATTATATTCTATTTCTGCCAATAGATCCCCCTAAATCTTACACACTGGTCCTTTAAATGTTCATTCAAATATTTATCAGGCGAAGCCAAACTCAAGTGAATGCAGCAATTGCTAGCTTCTCAGAAGAACTGATTCCTGCTATCAATGTGTGTACTGATGAAAAGAAATCACCAGCGTTCAAACTGGTGTACTAAAGTACTAAACATTGCTCAAATAACTTGAATAAAAGAAGAGAGAGGGGTAAATCTGATGATTGTCTGACTTTATATTCTCCAATCATGTGTAAACAGACCAATCAAAATCCACAACAAACAAGTCCTCTCTCACAATGAGGAGAAGTTTAGTGTTATATCAAAAGTACAGGGACTGGGTCTTTAGTATCATGTTAAAGATCCACTTTGGGAAAAGCTGAGCTTTTTGTGTGTTTTTTTCCTCTTTTCTTTCATAACAATGGTGAGACGCAGACACACACTCACACCGAGTACCAGCAGAACAAGGAGAGGGGACCATGTGGACGAGGAAAACCCACCTTAGCTGGCATCAACAGATCGCTGGATCATTCTGTGTGATGTAGCTGTGATAACTGTCTGAAAGTTGTTGCTTCCCCTCTCGTGTGTGGTGAGTTGTCGGTGAGGAGAGCAGACAGAGCAGCTGGAGGTGATGTGGGGTTGCAGCGAGGGAGTGGGTGTAAGGGGTCAGTGCTTGAACTCCACAGAGGGTTGAGTTCAGTTGTGAGTCAAGCTTCAGCCGGCAGACAGAGAAGTGAAAGGGTGAATCAAGTGTCAGGAGCGTGGAGCTGAGGTCGTCTGTGGGGGCATGGACAGGATGTTCTCTGCCTCTTCATACATCTGAGAAACACACAGGCAGTCAATCACCACATGTGGCTACACTTACAGTACTGTAAATGTTTTCAGCTTTCTGAATTCCAGCAATCAACTTTGAGTAGCTTGATTTTTTGACTTGACTTGGATGTTTAGATCTGAAAATGACCAGTTGAATTCAAGCAACTTGAATATAGTTTTTTGAATATTGGACACTCAATATTTCTATCTGAATTTGTGAATTCTAAAAAAATACAATACAATTAAGTTTTTGGAATTGCACAACTTGAAATAACTTACTACGGTGGCCCATGTGAGGCTGACTGAGACAGCCTGTAGCTGTGAGTATGACTGTAGTCATGGGATGATTTTAAGGAGGACACATTTGACACAGTTAATCAGTTTCAGTTTTATTTATATAGCGCCATATCATAACAAAGATATCTCAGGGCACTTTTTCATATAGAGCAGGTCTCTATAGATATAGGTGATAGAGGACGATTCTCTATCATAATGTTTTAATTTCAAAACTCTCTAAATTTTATTTATCTGTCAACGCCCTGACCTGAATGGAATCCAACTTAAATAAGAGGAAACAATGTACAAGAGTGGGTGATAAGTGTTCCTCATTTGCTAGTTGTAGAGTAAGGGTCCCTCAAGGGTCTATTTTAGGACAAATCTTATTTAGTGTATACATATTAATGATCCTCCTCAAGTATGTCCAGATGTTAGCATCCAGATGATACTGTGATTTTTACCCATGCAAGATCTAAAGAACATGCTGCAGCCAAACTGACCACTGCAATGAGCAAGCTAATTCATGCTTGACCCTTAATGTAAGCAAAAGGGTTTTTCACAGCGAGGATCAATAATCAGTCATCACATCTGTGACACATGTTAAATATCTGGGCATACAACTGACACACATCTGTCTTTCAAAAAACAAGTTAGTAGGGTCATCAGCAATGTTAAATTTAATGTGAATAGTTTTAGAAGCATCAGGAACCAGTTGTCTCCGTCCGCTGCAAATCTTTTTCTACAGGATATGATTTTTCCCCATCTGTCTTACTGCATAACAACCTGGTCACACTCAAGCCTGTGTACTATACATATACATATACATACATATATATATACATATACATACATATATATACATATACATTTATATATACACACATACATACATATACATACATACATATATATATACATACATACATATACATACATACACATATACATACATACATACATACATACATATACATACATACACATATACATACATACATACATATATATATATACATACATATATACATATACATACATATACATACAT
>LKNJ01001918.1:0-105831 GCA_002120245.1 Maccullochella peelii
TCCCTCATCTTTTTAAGTGGGAGAACTTGCACAATTGGTGGCTGACTAAATACTTTTTTGCCCCACTGTATATATGTTCATGACGAGTAATGCAGTAGTTTCTTCTTCTTCATCTTTAAATGAATTAATAACCCACACACTCTCCATTAATGTAATAGGTCAACCGCAGGAATATACAGTCAGTGCTGTCTCGAATGTACTGTAGGCTGAAACAAGCTTTGTATAGAATCATTAGCACGCAGGTCAGAGCATTTGCAGCTATACAGCTAATTAAGTGTGAAACTGTGAAAGAGAAGGTCTCATTGAGTGATTGATTATCATGACCAAAAAAAAGGCAGAATTTGGAGGATAAATGGCTAGTGATTTTTTCACACTCACTGTGAACGGGTGTGTATTGGAAATAGGCAGCACAGACAGATTTGCCTCCCACTCATTAGGGCACAGATAGATAACATGGCAGCTGAAGACAGTAACAGTAATAACACAACAGTAATACGGCATAAAAAGTCTGCTTGCCATGTTGAATAATGAGCTAGGATGCTAGCAAATTTGTTTTTTTAAAAGCCTTTTTACTATCAAGGGGAACATTTGACATTGACAAAGGCGCATTTCTAACAAAATCAGAGAGGCTGAAAAGTTAGTATAATATCTTTACAGACGAAGAGTGAATTCAGGAGTTAAAACAGGGTGTGGAAAGGTGTTGAGAGTGCATAGAGAGGTCAGTAACGCCACACAAACTAGAGTTGTGGAGTTGTGTGGCAGCAGGGTAACACTGATATATAATCTTACCAATATATCACACAGATATTTGCCTCTAATTAGATTTGAGAGGTTCCTCAAGGACTACCACTATATAAAACTGTATGTAAAAATTTTTTTTTGACATGTCAAATTAAGGCAGTGAATACTGAAATATTGGCAGTGCAGTTGTTTGTTCAAAAACAGATTTTTTTTTTAAGGGAATTGTTCGACATTTTGGGAAATACTACTTATTTGCTTTCCTGCCAAGAGTTGGATGAGAAGATCATGACCCTACAGCTACAGCTTGGAGACGTTAGCTTAGCCTAGCATAAAGACGGAAAACGGAGGGAACCAGCCAAAGTCTGCCTACCAGCACCTCTAAAGCTCACTGCATGTTGTATCTTGTTTGTACGGAGCGCCCGGAAGGTCATGGTGGGAATTCTTTTTCTGAAGTTCTTCTGCGTTCCCTCACAATAAATATTGCATTCCCTCACATTAAGTTTTGCGTTGCCTCGCAATATTTTGCTTTATCGTTTTGTATTCCTTCTGATCCATAGAGAAAGGCTGAGCTGTATTATGATATATTATTACGCATTATGCAGTAGATAGCACCAGCTGGTTGTGACTCAGCTGTGGCTGGCTCAGGTGCAAGTCCGTATATAATTGCAGCTGGATAGATAACAAACCTAGCTCTCTCACAGACTGCTGCCAAGGCTGATTGAGACGGACTGTAGCTATTATTATGACTATAGCCATAGGATGACAGAGCTTTGGCTGTTGCTGTCACTGAGATTGTGGCTGTAGCCATGGTTGTGCTTTGGTTGTTATGATTAAGGCTGTGACACATTAGTTTATAATGGGTGTAACACTTACTATATGAAGGGGTTGTGTGTGCACTGAGTTAACGTGCTGGCCACGCATTGTATTGAAGCTACTGTATTACTGACCTCCTGTGGTGTATTGGTAACACGTTTGTCATATCCGATAGTGCTCAAATTCCGTTTGGCTACAGCTACCATAGCCATATCCCGATCATCGCAGATTTAACCACAAATGCAGCTGTAGTCCAAGCAATAACCATCTCCACAGCCACAGCTTCAACTACCACAGCCAGGCAGAGCAGCTGCAGTTGTGTTCACAGCCAGTGGCTGTATACTGTCGGGGATCGGCTTTTTGAAAGAAGTAACGAGCAATAAATGCAGAATATAAAGTGACACATCATTTCTCCTTTCTGTGGTATCTTCAGAGTGTTTCCCTAAACTGGCAGTGTATTATAACTGGACTGGACAAACAAACTAACAGTTTCTGTTATCAGGGGGCAAAACTTAATGCGAGGTAATGCAAGTAATCCTAAAAAAAAAAAAACAAATAAAAAAAAACAAATATATATATATATATAAAACATATTTTCCAAAATGTTGAACTAACCCTTTAAACCCTACCTGAGACTAACTAACATTAAGAAATATATGCCTACATTTCCTAGCAAGATTTTGTGAAGGCAGAGAGTTCTAAAGATCCAAATGTGTGAATATGAGACTGGAGTTAGCACCTACTGAAGCAGGTGGGTAGTAACAGACCTCCAAAAGTGGTAACACAGATATTGTGGGCGACATTCATGATTGTTCAAGCCTTGATCCTGGTGCAAGAAAACCTGCAAGGGACAAAGTAACACCATTACAGTGTGCTAACACTGCCAGTAAGTTGGTTACCGGTCGGGTCTATTCTGACTGTGGGTGATTAGAGAGTCTGATTGCATCTTTGCCGTGTTCTGCAGCCACAAAGTGCCTGAAAAGGTAAATCTAATATGTTTATTATATGTCTAATATTGTTGCCTCCCTGTCATCATGTTACATTGTTATACTAACATACAGTAGGTAGCTGACAAGTGGTAATAAGGTAAGATTAACCTAAAATAAACAGAAAAAATGAAAATGATTCTAATCTTGTCCTTAACCCAAACAACGGAGGTAATTGTTCTCAAAATGGCATTTGTGAGAATTCAAAAGAGACACAAAAAGCCAAGCGCTCAATCCATTTCTCATGAAGTGAGATCCAGGGACTTTAAGGCGCTTTTGAAGATGAAAAGAATTATAACAGAAAAACAGAAGATCTTGAGGCACTTTTATGTAAAGCAAGGTGTTGAGGTACATTAAAATCCTTTCAATCGGGCATGATTATGGTTAAAAATGAACCACTTTTGACCTTGCGGGGTCTTTATCACTGCAGAGATAATAGAAGACGTATTAGCCTTAATTTATAGACGATCCATCAAGAGTAAAGTACCACACAAAAAAGAACTAAATAACATGTAGCGTTAATATGTTCTACAAGTATGCCATAGCTTTTAGACTTTTGTCTCTGAAAAATATCGAGAAGCCTTTGTTGGAATCAGCCTCTCACCTCTGTTGCAGTAGTAAAGCTGCAATGCTGTTTACAGAGTGCAGTCACATCAGTAGGGCGGCCAGGAGGTGCACAATTTGGAGTGGCTGTTGATGGGCAGTGACTTTGAAAACTTCAGCAGGAGCCAACTTTTTTTCATTTGACTTGCTGGATGACCGTCCACACATTGTCCAAGTGTGCTGTTGTCTTGTAGAAATTAAGTCACAGAGAGAAGGGCAGGCGATGGAGCAAACACATTGATGGGACATAAAATGTTTTAGCAAAGAATTTCACAAAAAAAAAACAACAACAGTATATCCTTTCCCAATTGGGAAAGCATTGGGAAAGGATAGAGGAAAAGAAACACAGTAAGACATGAAGTGTGACGAATATTCAGTATTATTTATAGCAAGTTCTCATTGTGAGTGTGGTTGATTGAGCTCAGCTGCAGAGGAGAGAGTGGGGGAGTGGCTCAGAGAGTCAGCGTCAGCAATCTGGATGGCACAGGTGGCAGCAATCACTAATCGTAGGCTTTGTACTTAGCAGGAGCCGGGACTGCTGAGAGGAGGCTGACTGACACACACAAGAGATGGACACAGAGCGAGCGCCCTCGGGAAAGAGGAGAAAAACCCAAAACCCCAGGGATATATGAAGGAAAGGAGCAGCTGGCTGTCCCAGAGACGCCGGGCAGGGGATCCGGGAAGTCAGCCAAGTGTTCCTACTGCTGTAAATAGTGTATAAAGATCTGTGTTCAATTGAGTCAACGGTGTGTGTAACTGTGTTTCACCCGTCAGAAGAACCCCCACGTGGCAACATTGCTGCACTCATATTTCCTAAATATTCAGACAGCAATTCCTGTCTGGATGCAATTAGTTCAGCTGAAGATACAGTCGCTACATAACCATGTGTTTATACATCACCAATATCAATTAAATGATAACAAAAATTTAAAGGAATAGTTCGGTGTTTTGGGAAATATGATTATTCTGTTTAATGCCAAGAGTTGGATCAAGATTGAAACCACTATCATGTCTGTCAAATATAAAGCTATAACCAGTAGCCAGTTAGCTTAGCTTAGCATAAAGACTGAAAACCCGGGAACAGCTACCCTGGCTCTCTCCAAAGGTAACAAAATCCATTTGTTTAATTCGTGCAAAAATTGAACTATTAAAAACAACATTTTGTGTTTTTCACAGGGGGTCGGCTGTGTGCCAGACTATTTCTTGACCAGGAGCAGTGACTACTTAGAATCTCGTTGTCATCTTGAGGTTGCCAGACAAGAAGGCGACTAAGCATATGTCCTCAAATGACAGGACATCACCAAAAATGTCTTAAATGGAGGCACAACTGAGTATAGCATTTTCAGCTGCCTGTGTAATTGTGACATAATTAGGCTTGACTGTTTGCAGGAGCAATTCAGTCTCTGAATTACTGATGAGCCGTTTACAGCCAAAAGTCAGCCATCCCATTAGTGTCTTATGGAGAACAGTCAGAATAATATTGTGAATTAGGTGTAACCTCAAGTGTGTATACAGTGTGTAGATGAATATACAGCGCTGAGAGTAGGTGTGAAGGTATCTGTGATCCTACAGTAATTCAACCAATTTTCTGTGACGGGAGGGGGTCACTGGATAACTACTTCATATTGCACACACTTTCACACATTACCTCTCTTGACGTGCTCTCTTGTATATTTGTGTGAAAGTGGGGAATTCCTCATTGTCCTGTAATGGATGAGCCCATTCTTAAGGTAAAGGAGGACTGAGGGTGTGTTAACACAATCATGTTGATGTCTGTTGACACAGTTAAGGTTCTCTTGGTGGAGATCTGCTGTCAGGTGAATGCAGTTTAGAGTGGTGTGATTGAAGGGGAAAAACAAAAAAGGCAGTAATTGGTCTCCAGGACAGTGGGATGGGGTTGCCATTTGGACCCACAGTACCCCTAGAAGATGAAATTAAAAGGCAAACGCAGTGTTTTGCCGGTAGATTAATCCTCTTGTGTGATCAGATTCCATGTAAATGAATTGTAATAACTAATTTTCTGGAGGTGTCCGTCTGGAATGAAAATGATATCACTGACTCGCTGTCCGCGGCCGAGCTTCGGTCGCTAGAGGACGCTGTACATCACTATGAATGTTTGACGTAGGGCTGACGTAGTAGGAAGTGTCTTGAAGACAGCAAAACTGCTAACCTGCTAAAGTGTTACACGCTATGGCAATAACAGAAAAAACTGCAACGATGAATTTTCAGCAACATTTGAAACTCTTCTTCTAGAAATGCTGTGGTGTGGTGATTTAGCACCAAAAAGACCGAAGACGTAAGTCTTGCCGCTGTCATTTCTATTATTTGTCAGTGTCTGTTTGGCTAACGCTAGTTAGCGAGTTAGCCTACTACAAACCTGCTACATACTACAACCCCCCCCTTCCCCAGATTGTTGCTTAATTTTACAATACGAATATCTGTGTTGTATACCTGTTTACATGTTCTGTGTGTATTGCTTGCGGCGGATATACACTGCTGTTTGGCAACACAACAGCTACAAATCTTAAATGAGAAGGAGTTGCTGGTAAAATCGGCATACATATAATCAATCCAAGTAGCTGCTGAATTTCTTATGTAGCGTGATACAGAACGCTTTCAATCAGTTTCCAGGTAAAACACCTAACGTATGCTTTATAGTGAGCGACGTGGAAAGTAGTAAAATAAAAAGAGAATGTTTTTACTGAAACAAAGTTTAAGTATAGTATGAATGCCGAATTCAATAGGAGACCATAAACACTGCCATAGGCTTTTCGGTAAGCTTTTTACAGATGTATATTTTGCCAAATAATCAATTAAGCATAATATTGGCACTTCCTTTGAAAAGAGTTTGGTGAAACCTCGTCGGTTTGTTTGTCAAACACGACATTGTGGGAGAAAAAAGTATCAGCTGACTTGAACAACATTCCAAGGAAATCACTTTCATTTCCCCTTTTAAAGCCTTAGATTTATTAGATTTCTTGTGCTATGTGAGCTGAAAACTGGTATTTATGTCAAGTGGCAAGTCAGATGGGTTGCTTTAGAGACCTTTTGGAATTGAAGTAGATTCTACTTTTCGACTTGATATGAAACTATTTTCACAATGGTGCACTTTACTAGTACTATGAACTCAACTGTTGTTTTCTGCGTTTATGATATAGGTATATTATCATTCATACATTTGGGAAGACAAGCCTCTCCAATGTCTTCTGGCTGTCCACCCCAGTCACCTGCTGTGGCAAAGTCTGAGGTAACAGTGGAGGGAGAATGCCCGCTGCTGGCTGCCACCTTTGCCTACTGGGACAACATCCTGGGTCCACGGGTGCGCCACATCTGGACACCAAAGGGTGACCAATTGATGTTCCTCAGTGATGGAGAGGTCACATTTTTGGCCAATCATACACTTAACGGGGAGATTCTGCGTAGTGCTGAGTGTGGCGCTGTGGATGTGAAGTTCTTTGTCCTGGCGGAAAAGGGCGTCATCATTGTGTCTCTCATCTTTGATGGTGAGCTGAAGGGGGACAAGAACACCTGTGCCTTGTCCATCATCCTGCCTCAGACAGAGCTGGCCTTCTACCTGCCTTTGCACACCATCTGTGTGGAGAGGCTAAAGCATGTTATCCGCAAGGGACGCATATGGATGCAGAAGGTACCCTGCTCTTCCTGTTGATCCCTTGATTTCTCCCTCTTGGACATACGCTTAGTATTCACACAAGAGTAGGCAAATTATTAGCCTTTATACTCATAAAACGTACCTTAAAACTGATCTAGCCTTAGTTGCTGATTTTAAAGGGTTATTAAGTAATCTATCACCTCTTTTACCCATTTGGGTTTGCAACAACATTGGCAGTATAATAAAGTTGCTCTCTTCCAACTCAGAGGAGTAATTTAGCTAATTAGGTCTGAGCGCTCCCACGGAGAAAGCTAGTGAGCAGGTAATAACGGGGTTAGACAAAATAATGTGGCAGACAGCACTTAATGAAAAACGGTATCAAAATCGATCATCATTGCAGACACTGCAGTAAAAGTGGGTCTATTAGGTTTAATGTCAACCAGTAGCATGCCTATTTATCAATCTATGTTCTGCATATGTTCATCACATCCCTGTTTGTCAGTTTTACCTTTTGAACTGCGTTTCTCTTTCCAGACATAGTAAATATTGTAGTAGGTTTTTTATTTTGCCTGATGCACCCACAGTTTGCCCTTTTTGGTTGTCCTTTCTGTTAGTCGTCTTGTGTTGCTATGAAAACATATATATATCGGAGTCCTGGTTGCCAGGGCTCTTATAGCTGACAAATACTGCTTACTGGCTGCGTACCGATCCTCAGTATTTTTTTGGCACTGACTAAAATGTATCTGTATGTTGGCATTGAATGTCAGGTCAGAATAATAATCTTGTTTACTTATTCTTTGATCAGATATTTCCTGATTTAAATCATTATTTTGCCTAGATTTTAGATTGTATTTTATTTAGGCAAAGTTCTTGGACAGCTGCTTGTTTTAACATTTGAGAAATTAGACTTCTATTGTTAAATGAAAAAGGGTGTATTATAGGAAAACATGTTCATATTTCTTAAAGTAAGGTACTGAAAAGGATTGTATTGGTACCGAAACTCTGCACTAGTTTCGAATAATTTAAAACCATACCCAGCCCCAACTGTCCTTTTAACATAACGTGACAAATATCTTTGTCTGTTTCGCTGGACCAACAGCTCGTAGCGCCGCCCTTTATTGTGAATTGAGTCAAATGTATTAAAATGCAGAACGTGCCATTTGAAAGCCAGTAATCTTAGCCGTTGGCCCAAAAATGAACGCCGTCAGTCCTCTCAGTTGACCAACATTGGTGCTCGTGCTGCGCTCGAGTTAACCGTTTCCACTTTCCTTCAACTTCAGGGCTACAACATCATCTCGGTGCTGAGCTTGGAGATTGTCCCCATCATGGAGCTGCTGGCCTCTATGAAGACGCACTGTGTGTCGGAAGATATAGATGTGAGCAGCACGCACATACACACACTTTACCTCATTCTCTCGTACTTCAAAACTTGAACAATGAACAACAAAAGAACTAGAAACCATAATGATTAGTTCACATTTAACATGGCAGCAACAGGAATGTAAAGCTTTGGGAAAACACTGTAGATTTGGGAAACACTTTCTTGTCAATGGCAGAGTTCATAGCTTATCATCTAATCATCCTGGTCTCAGTGATTGACTGAAAAGAAGTGGACTGTTTAGATCACTTTGTTAAATTTCAGTTGTTTCATTATTTCACTATTTCCAAGAGGTTACCACCCAGTGTGATTCAACACATTTTTCCCTTCTAATATGCAAATCCTACAAAAAAAAAGAAGCAGCACAAAGCAGCTCTCTAGAATCTTTCCTACACTTTTACACGATGGTGTGTTTGCATCTTATTTTCATGGCAGTGCCTGCAGATGTGCCCCGTCAGCACTTTTGTCTTTGTTGAGACCAATTTTAAAAATGACTCATTTGCTTCGCTCCCACTGAGTAGATAAAAGACACCGTGCTAAATGATGATGACATCGGGGACAGCTGCCACGAGGATTTCCTCCACAAGTAAGCACTCCGGTACAGCCAAATGGAGACAGATGATGAACAATGCCCGTTTAACACCCATCAACCTTCCAGTGATGAGTAATGGCTCTCCACTTAGCCGAAGTTTCCTCCAGAGAAGGGGCGAAAGCTAAATCGCTGTTGGTGTTAAGAGTCCGGAAAGTCCATTCTGGCAATGAAGCTCCCAATTGCTCAGAGTTGAGATTAGTTCAGTGCCCTGTGGAGATGACAAAGCATCTGTAAACTGGAATTTATTTACTTGAAACTAAAGGATATTTATAGCTTTTTAATAAGAAGAGAATGACAAGCTGGTTGTTTCTTTGAGTTAATGCAAGATTACGTTTGAAAGTAATCAGGCAAAATAGTTATTTTTTGTGACCAATCAAATGATGACTTATGATGTGAAATGGGCTATTTAATTCCTAAGAATATGTTCAAAAGGCCAGGATATGAACCAAACTACATGAGTAAAAAGGTACATTTTAGGATTACCAGTTTCCACTGGCCCAGAGCCAGTTACCATCTTAATTCCTCCTCTATGTAAAGCCTCATTAATGTTTTTCAAACCCTGTTCCTCTGTCTCGATCATTATTCCTCAAAGCTGTCATTAATAATTAGAGCAATGTTAATGAAGCTAATTGGCTCTAATTTGCATGTCTTTGTCTCTGTGGTTCAGGGCCATCAGCTCTCATCTGCAGACTTGCGGCTGTTCAATAGTGGTTGGAAGCAACCCAGAGAAAGTAAATAAGGTAAATGTACCGGTTTATTGGCTGCACACTGAAAAAATTGTAATGCATCTACATAATTTAAAATGTTTTGAAGTGTTTGTGCTGTTGTTTTGAGTTTAATGAGCCCCTCATGCACTTTTTCAGTCTCTGTCTTACTGTTTATGTCAGTATTTTGAATGTCTTGCCTGGGTTTAGCAGCCCAAAAAGATGGAAGTTATATGAGAAAGCATATAAGCTATGTAAAATGGGCAGATATCAGAATTAAAAGAAGGAAAAGTTGGACATGCAAACCCAAGAAGGAAAACTTGTATTGCACAACATCATACGTTTGCTTAAGAGGTCTACAGCAGAAGGCAGCTCCCAACATTTTGCCCAATGAATATCAAACGGGCGCACAGCCTTAATTTGGAGTTAATAGTTTTATTGGCTTTGGGCCTGAACTGATCACCAATTAAATTAAGACTTTTATTTGTATCTAACTGCTCGCCTCAAGCCTAATGCCAGATTAAGGTCTTTAACAAAAATGTGGCTTCTTTAGTACATTTTGTGCTGAAATGTAGCTTCTTAAATATATTTAGTGCTGAAAGCGTTCAGGAATCTAACCCTTGTGCAATCAAACAGCAAAATCAAGTTTATAAAAAGTGTCATTTATTTTCTGTCCATGTTTATAAAAGGGAAACCTCATACAGCATTATAATGGAAAAGCTCCAATTATGTCACATTTTAGCTGTTTTGTTCCAAAATATGCCCAAACCTGTCTTCCCTGCCCAGAAAGCAATTGAAACACCGTGTAAATATTCAAAACCAGATATTTTCTGAAGGCTTCTCCGGTTAAAGATCCCTTCCAGACATGCATTAAAATATACAGTATATACAAGTAGTCTGACTGGAGAAATGTGTGTCTGATGTGTTTTTTCCACAAAAAAAATATAATTTCCAAGTTAAAATACTTAAAAATGCATCTACTCCTTCTAGCTCATTAAAAATTCCATAATCTATGAATATGCAAAGTTTTCCTGCTGGACACAAGACGTCTCCTATTTCACTGTAAGGTCCATTCTCATTGTATGTGCACTGGCAGCTTCAAGTTTCTACATCACACTTGTATAAGTTGAATATTGGACCAGGACTGGCTTCACACAGCACACAGAAAGTTTCCACTTTCAGCAGATGAATGTGAAAACATCCTTCTAGTGTCAAACTCTGCACAGACATCATTCTGTACAGTGAAGCTCAAACATCCAACTGCAGGAACAAGAAGAAAAACTGATTTTTGAGTGGAGGGGAACTTTAACTCTTCCAAGTGCTGAAATGTTTTCCTTTTTTTTCTGCAGATTGTGCGCACTCTCTGCCTCTTCCTCACCCCGGCTGAGAGGAAGTGCTCTCGCCACTGCAAGGCTGGCTCTTCCTTCAAATATGACACAGGCCTGTTCGTTCAGGGTCTGCTCAAGGTAGCCCCGAGTTCCCTCTCATTACACAGTACAATGTCATTTGAATTAGAGCCTGGATATTGTTCTGTTTGTTCCTGCATGTTTGATGTTGCCTGGTCTGTTGTTCTGACCTGATTTCATTCTCTGACCTGAAATTGTTGCAATACGATATTTTTATTACTACACTGCATAAGATTCAGATCTGTTTGCATGCATCCTTTAGCATTGTCTTCATAAGGTTTTTATTTTTAATCATCCAACTGCCATGTGCAAATTAAGATATCGACATATCTAAATGCATTCCAACTGTTTTGTTTTGTTCTTAGTTTATTCTACTCAGTTTTCTATATCACAATGACTTGGTGTCAGATGTCAAACTGAGAATTTTGTGAACGCCAGCAAAGTTTAAGGTTTTAGAGAAGTTTCCATATTAGTTACTGCAGTTTTGCAACGTAAGGGGGCTACACAGGCAGATGGCTCTTTATGTCAACAAGAACAGAATGAGGACAGCAAAAGAAGCAGCAGAAAAGTTGGTGGTGCTTGTTAGTAAAGAGTCAGTATGGTACACGGCGGCTGGGTTGTGGAGCTCCTGCAGGATCTTCTTATAGATTTCCACATAAAATGCAGTGAGAAACAAAAAGGACCTGGTCCAGGGAGAGAAAACAAAAAAGGGAACTGGAAGCTTCTTGCTTCCAAAAAGTGAAATTATTTACGTTCATTCTTTATGTATGGTATTTTATTTATTTATGATGGTAAATAATTTTTCCAAGCAAGGTGCTTCCTACTGTTTCTTCTTATAGAAACATGCTCTGTGCTGTCTGCTCTTTAAATTGGGACATGACATGGTGCAGGGAACAGATTTCCTACACTCTAAGCAGAATAACATAAACATGCTCAGACCTGGTTGTTAGACTATTTGAGCGTTGACAGGTTGTCAATATGTTGTCAACATTCCCAGGATTCTACAGGCAGCTTCGTCCTGCCCTTCCGCCAGGTGCTCTACTCGCCTTACCCGACCACGCACATCGACGTCGACATCAACACAGTCAAGCAGATGCCGCCGTGCCACGAGCACACGTACAACCAGCGGCGCTACATGCGGTCTGAGCTCAGCGCGCTCTGGAAGACCGACAGCGAGGAGGACATACCCCCTGACACGGTCTTCCACACTGATGAATCCTTCACACCTGACCTGTAAGTACTGCACGCGCAGTATCTGTTGTATTTGTGGGTTGCATGAAAGTTATATATAGTTTTTTATACATTTTTATTTGCGCTGTGTTTTAAAAAAAAAAAAAAACTCCTTTCAAATGAAAAAATACTAACATCATAACCACAATGCCTTTTTTCCGTAGGAATATATTTCAAGACGTCATGCATAAAGACACTTTGGTGAAGTCATTTATAGATGAGGTAAGAATATAGCAACACTTCTTCTTGTCTTTACTGCCAAAAGACAGTCTGCTTACGTTAAGGATCATCCATAAACATATACTTCATCATCCAAAACGGGAATATAGCAGGTCTTAACTGATATATTGAGTCAAATACTATACCCTATGTTGCAGAGTTGTGTATAAAATACTTTGTGTCCTTTTGGTGAAACACTGAACACAAATTGTAAAGGGCTTTGGATATATAAATGCAGCCGTTTACCATTTAAATCAAATAGCAAGTTTTGGAGGCCTGAGTCATAGCTTTTTTTTTAGCTCAAAATAGGAATATGTTGGTTAGGAAAGTGAAAATTGCTAAAATGTACTCTCTAACATTGTCCTCTCATACCTGCTGTGCTCTGTGGGAGATACGTAAATGGTTTCTCTCTGAAATAGCAACAATAATTGAGTCAGTAAAAGACCAAATGAACAATAGATTAGATTGGTTCACTTTCACCTGAATTTGGATAAAAATGTTCTTCTACACCAAGTTAAGAGCTTACGGGGCTCTGTTCTAATATTGTGTATTGTTTGGCCCTTTAACATGCACCCCCTTTCTTATTGCACAAGCCTGAAAATGACCAAATACCCAAAATAACAGTATTAGTTCTAGATCCCTTCAAGCTATGAACCTGGTCTCCTCTGAAAGGTTGCTCTTTGGAGTTTACTCTTAAAAAGTCAGAATTAGTCAAAGTGATACTGAACCCAATTTAAAGAGGCAAGAATATGATGATAAAAATATGTTTTTTTTCTTTCCTTTCCTGTTTTAGTTATATACTGTTCTGTTTCGTATAGAGACAGACCGCCTTTAAGTCCCGCCCACACCAGAGGGGAAAACAATTAATTGTTCTCCGTTGACTTTGTCACTTCAGTCTGCTAGCAAACAACAGAAACATGCCTAAAAGCTGCTGTGTGGTGGGATGCACTACCAACAGGGTAAACAACCCAGAACTAAAATAATCCTCTGACATGCTGAAATCGAATGTTTTTAGCTAGCTACAGGCATTTTGTTAGTGTTTCAGCCCTTGGTTGTATATTATAGCACTATAGTATGAAGCGTTGCTCTGTCTCTATGGGAGGCACTGCAAAATAAAGAACAGAAAATCACCAAGTGCTAGTGAATTTGATATTTTTTGGTGATTTTGGCTCCATATTTCTGTCTATGACCAAACTTGTTCCTTTCTGCAGTGTACAATATTGTGAAGTTGAAAGTGGCGGATGCATTTTCATATTTTATGTGCTATTGAACACTGCCTCGTATCGGGCTGCAGCAAATACTTGAGTGATGTGCTCCCACCTATATTCCCTGGAGCCCATAGATACAAAACAGTAGATTTTATTCCCAAGGGGCACAACCCATCATCCGTTCCTACGAAGGTGGTCCCTGAATTGTGGAGTTTTTCACATGAAAACAGCAATATGTTTCTTTCTCAAGGTTAGCACAAAGGAGGTGTGTGTGTGGGGGGGCTTCTTTCAGCGAAGCCACAGCCTGGACTACTAATTGACATCCTGTATCGTACCCAGGTGTTCATGCTGAAGCCGGGCCTGTCGCTGCGGAGCACCTATCTGGCCCAGTTCCTGCTGCTGCTCCACAGGAAGGCCCTCACGCTGCTCAAGTACATCGAGGACGAGACGTAAGAGCCCGTCACTAATGAGACTTTTTAATTCAAATAACAAAAAGGATTATTGTGTGGCAATAAACCACTCCGCTCTACACCACAGAAAGACTCAAAAATCTAAATACCAAAGCTGATAAGTCACTTGCTTTCTAGAATTATTTGTTATTTTTTTGCTTTCACTTTGCACTGCAGCCACTGACCTTGCTCTGATAGCGACATCACCCCCACCCACCCCCCAAACACACGCACACGCACACACACACACAGGACACATACCCAGAAATAGAGTGGTGCAGGAATGAGTCCTAAAACCTGGAAATGAGTTAGCATTTTTGCACATCCGGTTCCCTCGTCTCGAAGTCAGTGGGTTTCTTGAATGGCTTTTTAGTTAGATGCCTGAAATAAGGTCTGTGGTTAACACAAGCTAAAGAGATTTTCACGTTAGGCCTTTACAGCCTCGTTGTGTTGTACGCTCTTGCAAACTGTTCTAGCTAAAACTTTCCAAAAGGCTGTAGAAGAGGTAAGTGTGCGAAACCAAATTACAAGTTGGAAGCTTAGTGGTGGTGACGTTGAGGTCCTGCGACTGTGGTGTAGTTTGTTTAAAGCCTAACGTTGGCTTTTACCTTAAATGAACAAAATCTAGCCTGGTTGATGGTGAGTCAGGCTCACAAGACTGGTTTACAATGGTGATTGGAAGAAACTGGGAACAGGCAGCTGGGTCATGAATCCTCAGCAGCATCATCCCAGAATGACAGCTTCCCCGTCGACATAGCACCAAGTGTTTGGCGAATAATGTGCTGAGCGAGGAAATGATGCTAAGCACATGCACATGCCGTGGACTTCCCAGTCACCACGGCTCAACTTCTGAGGTGACACCCCCCCATATCATCATCAAAACACTAAATTATGTTTTTATGATCATCATTTGATCACTGACAAGAAATTCTCATTTCGCTAAACCCCCCCCCTTGGCGTCAGGTTGCAAGGTGACCTGGTGGCTTTTTGATGGCCTCGCACCAGACTCTACATTAATGCATCTCTCATTTAGGCACTTCCTAGAACACACACTAAACGATAAAGAAACAATTGAGAAACCAGTACTGTAGCTTTACACTAAATCTGTGAAATTACCCTCCTTTGTGGGACCTTCTTCAGTAATTGGATCTCTAGTCACGCTCTAGTTCCATCAGGGTTACGGTAACCACCTTCTGGCTCGGCTCCAGAAGCACCTTAAGTCGCAACAATTCATCTGAAACAATGCAGCCCACCTTGTCATGCCACCCTCCCTGTGGCGACCTGGTCATCGCTCCATCTGGGCTTGACTCCTCTCCTTCTGTGCTGCCCAACAGTGGACTGACCTTCCCGACTCCTCTCGAGACAGCAGTCACTCCCTGTTTGTTCTTCCACTTCTATGGGATTTGGCTTTTCTCTTTTTTACAAAAGACATTTGAGGGCTTATGCAAATGCTTCTCTATTGTGCACAAGTATTTGTTGATGAATTTCAGACTCTCATTCTACTTTTAACTGCGGAGAAACATTCAGTTCACATAAAATGTAAATATAAATCGTCAGTGTCTCAGTAGCCTGGCTATGAGAAGCATTACGCAGCCAGTGATCTATGTCGAAATTGGGATGACTTTTACACTCAAGTGAACTGCACGCATGATTAATTTATTAATAGAAATTATAATACAGATATTCAACCATTACTTTGATTTTATTTTTCCTCCAGAATGTTTACAGAGATGTTATTTTGACTTCCTTTTGTTCCCATACATGCCTGAATATATCTCACTCCAGAGACGACACTAACCACGCAAGCAAAACCATAATTTGTGTGCTTGTGCAAAAGCATAAAAGCGGTCTTGTTTATGGAGTTTCTAACAGCCTGAGGTCTAAGGGTTTACTATTTTACAGGTGCCTTGACAAGATTGTTTATGGTCAGTTGCCGTCCTGCAGCACCATCCATAATTCATCGTGGCATGGCATTCCTGTGCACAGCTGCAACCCAACAAGATGCTAATGCAGATCCTCAGTTACACTGCAATGTCTCTCCTCCCTTCACAGGCAAAAAGGGAAGAAGCCGTTTCGATCCTTGCGCAATTTAAAGACGGACCTGGATCTGACAGTGGAAGGAGACCTGAACATTGTAATGGCCTTCGCAGAGAAGCTGAGGGCAGGACTACACTCGTTTGTGTTTGGGAAGCCGTTCTTCACCAGCATGCAAGAGCGAGACGTACTAATGAGCTTTTGACTCCATTCTTCACCTGCACTTTATGTATTGGACGGTTAATGGAAAACATTTTGCTGTATTGTTTTTTTGGTTTGTTTTATTGTTATGTGACTGCACGTGTACTCTTGAGACAAAGCTACCATTAGCTGATAATTTGTTTCTGCTTTGCTGAAATGATCAATACGAGGCATGATTTCAAAGACTGATTATTACTGCTGTTATGAGCCATTAGAATTAAGTTTTTGATATATTGCCTTGATCAACTGTAAGCATAATGTGAGTTTAATGTTTTTAGAAGACTTAAATTATTCTCTGCGGGATGAATTATTCATGTATTCCATGCCTTCTGTTAATAAGAGGGTCTGTATTAATTTATGGTGTTAAAATTGGCTGGGCTGCCCACCAGGGCATTTGCAATTTAATTAGAATGATATTTATTAAAACATGAGTTATTAGTTTTTCACTGCCTGTGTTATACAACAACCTCAGTTGGCCTTTGAACCTTTTGAACTGGAAGGATTGCCTCTTTTTAAAATTAAATTTTAAATTCATTTCAATTACGGAACCCGTGTGCTGAATGTGAATGGAGCAGATCAAGCGAGATTACAAAAAGGTTGTGAGTAATCACGAAGCACGATTAAATTAATTTTCATTAGAGACAAAAGAAAGAGACAAAAGCACTGTAAATGAAATCTTATCACAATCCCTCCTGACAAAGCAAAAGCAGATCTGTGTGCAGCTGACAGTGAGTGTCGTCATTAAATGCCTTCACTCAGTTGATCCCCCTAACCCCCCCCAACGTACATTTGCTTTGGTCTTAAAATCAAGCAGTCTCGCTTATGTGCTTTGAATATTGCTTCCAAAACTGCTTATTGTTTTGACATTTTTATATGTTGAGTTGAAAATATGCCATTCTCCATTTTTCCCCACATTTACATATAATTTTGAATGCAGAACATTTGTTCCCACTCAGAGAGACAGTGGAACCATGTTTAACGGAAATGCATCAAATGACAGGCTCTGCTCTTTCCTACATTTAACCACTCTGCTTCCTTCCCTTTTACTTTATTGATGACAGGTTTTTTTTAGACAGTGAACTTTTGTCTACTTGTACAATCAGAGCAATGAATAATAAAGACTGTAATAAGTACAATATAACATCTTTTACACTGGTTTCAATTTACACAAATGTTTATGTGCTTTAGAACTGATAACAAGACTTAAGAGTCTACAGCCATGCCAGCAGCTCTGTGAGGCTATACTTGGGCACAGCAGTGCTTTGTGCTAAATGATGCTGATGTTTAGCTGCTATGTTTACCATGTTCACCATCATAGTTTAGCATGCAGGCATTTGCTAACTAGCACTAAACGCAAAATAAGCTGAGACTGGTGTTCGACCATAAACAAGTGCTGGATGATGAAAATGATGACCTGATGGTGGCGCTAGATGAAAAGTCAGAGGATCACTAAAGTTATTACAATTCATCCTGAGGGGGATATGCATGTCTGTACCAAATGTCATGACAATCCATCCAATAACTGTTGGATAAATGTCAACCTCATGGTGGGGCTGGAGGAAGCGTCAGGGGATCACCAAAGACCTTAGGATACAATGTTTGGGAGGCATGAATGTCTGTACAAAAGTCCATGGCGATCCATGCAGTAGTAATTACTAAAGTAATGGACTGACCAACAGACTGATATCCCTTGAGCCACCCTGCTACCGTGGCTAAAAATAACACATGAAGTAAAGTAATCTTTGGAAGAATAAAGTATGATTTGAGTCGAGAGAAATAAATGATGTAAAGATTGGCCAGCTCAAGCTCCTCAAATAGCAGGCTCCAAAGCTGAAGGGGCCCTGATAACAAATCACCCAATCCCCTTCAGAAATCAGGCTAAACTCTGACTCTATGAGATTAAAAAGCTCTGAGATGTATTCAAGGACCATGAGCCGTGCCTTGAAAGAAAAATCAGTGACAATAGAGCCAGGTAAAATACGAGCAAATGAATATAGTTTTTTAGTGTAGCATTAGGAATGCTGGCCCCTTGTGTCTGAAATGTATGTGCACCCTCTCTATCTTGGTCCTTTAGAATCACCACCTACTTATACAGCGCTGCTGATGGAAATAGAAATCTCACTCAAACAGATTTCTACTGGCAAGCTCAATTTTGGCTGACCAACCACCACTTGACAAGGTTAATGGAACTGAGTTTGCCAAATGCACTTTTATATATATTTTTGTCCTGCAGAATGTTTTTAGACATTCAGTATTTGATGTAAAGTAGTTGATAAATCAAGTTAGAACAATCTGGCAGAGTGCTGTGTGAGTCATGGTAGAAATAGATGTCCTGTATAGTGCAAGTGGAGGTATGCAGTAGCCTATGCAGTGAAAGCAGCATTGGGCCTATATTACCCCTGAGAACACAGCATACATCAGATCAAACAATGAGATACACACTACCAGGCCCATTTGGGAGCTACTGTATATCTGTGACTAACCAACTTTTCAAGGTGTGGCTGAATAACATTAAACAGCATTATAATAACATTGGTCTGTGTATTAAAATTGAATGTAGTAAAACAGTGGATTTATCAGCGAGGCAGAAATAATTAGTAACTTTAACTGAGGTGGTTCATGAACTGTGAAGTCCCTCACAACCTGACTGCAGTTTCTCTGAGATGTGGTTATCCATAATCCATATCACCTGTGAGGAAACTGCTTTCTCTAAACCACTAGATGAAAAAAGGCACCTTGAAAATCGTAGCCTATCTATAATTGCCTCAAGCAAGAAATTATAATTAGGTGTCCTCTAGGGGGGCTTGAACTGTTGCATATTTAAAACAGGAGGGGAATGAACCAAAAGTGAAGCAGCTGTTAATTACTAATAGAATATCTGTAGCGACTGTACCAAGGACCTCCTTCAGGAATTTAGTTGAAAACACCATTCACAAGACAGGAAAAAGAATTGATGTGAGATATGGTTTCTTTTAAAGCCATAGCCAAAATAGGTTGGTCTTGAGGGGAAGCTTGATTGGCAGGAAAAAGCTTTGAGCCGGATGTTTAGCACCTTTTCAGTAAACCGACTCCTACATGTTCTTTGGGGAGGCTTTGTTATTGTGACTGGAGGAGGGCATCACAACAGTCTCTTACATTAAACAGTGCCCTAGAGTTCTGGCTGTTCTTAGAGATTACAAAGAAGTTGATATTGTACCCTTAACTGTTTCTGGTGCTCTGATATTAGATTGTTTTTGAATAGAACAGGAAATCAAACAGCCTCTTATATTCTTTCCTTTTGGCTCCCAGGCCAGAGAACAACTTTGAGCTACTTTAAGATTCAAACAACTTTATCAACTAATTTGTGTTAAGTTGAGCATTTTGAGAGTATAAATGCAGCTATTAACAGAATCTATTATTGTAGAGGTGAAGTTGTCTGTTGGAATGACAATGTCGGTTGGTTGGTTGATCCATCACTTCGGTATGTATGGATATTCATGGTCCCCAGAGGATGAATCTTACCGACTTTGATGACCCCCCGACTTTTCCTCTAGCGCCACCAGCAGGTCAAAGTTTTCACTTTCACTTCATCTACTAGGTGGATTGGCACAACATTCGGAACATTCATGGTTCCCAGAGGATGAATCCTAATGACTCTAGTGATCCCTTGACTTTCCTTGTAGCACCACCATGAGGTTGACATTTGTGGTTCTGAGTGAAATGTCTCAACAACTGTTGGATGGATTGCCATGAAATTTGGTACAGACATTCATGCCCCCCTCAGGATGAAATCTAATAAGTTTGATCCCCTGACTTTTCATCTAGCGCTATGATCAGGTAAAAAATGTAATTGTCCAAAACTAATGACATTCCCATCGGCCTCAACTTTACTTTGTGTAAGCAAATGTTAGCATGCTAACACGCTATACTAAGATGGTGAACATGGTAATTATATCTACTAAACATCAGAATGTTAGCATTGTCATTGTGAGCATGTTGCCATGCTAGTGTTAGTATTTAGCTGAAAGCACCGCTGTACAGCCTCACAGAGCCGCTATGGCTGTAGACTCTTAATCAACATATAGGCTTTAAAATATCCAAAGTTTACACTTGAACTTAAAGAGTCGGTCTAGACCTGCTCTATATGAAAAAGTGCCCTCAGATAACTTTGTTGTGATATGGCGCTATATAAATAAAACTGAATTGAATTGAACTTGGCAGCAAACTACATGTATCCTTAGGAACACAACAAATAGTCACACTCTTGTATAAATGGAATACTATTCTTTGCAGGTATTTAACCAAAGAACATTGTAAAAGAATGTTAAGACAATTTACAAAGCTAACATACACAAATATTAAAATGGCAGGGAAAATAAAGATTGATTGTTCATTTGAATAAAATACTTTACCATTTCTAGGAAACAGGATTAGCCTAATGAAAACCTTAAATAAAAATTTAAATGAAATATCTACAACAACAGAATGTGGAACAGGCTAAATATAAAGTGTTGATTTTGTTGCCGTGGCCAGCCTACACATTACACTTTCTGTTTCTACATGATGGCAGGAAATAACACTAAGTAGACTTCTCTTGGATAGGATATATCTGGGGATACAGTTTATGCTTTTAGTTTAACACTATGAAATTCACAGGCTGATAAGCCATCTTTTTTTTTAAACTCTTTATTGTTAAAAATCTGTCATGTGCATTATTTTATTTGGAAATGCATATGTGTGTGTTTAAATTTGTATTGTTGTTTTAGGCCTACACTCTTTTTTGTATTCATTTTTTATAAAGCTGTTGTTTTTGGTAATTATACTTTAGGAAACTTTAATAAAAGAAACATGTAGGCAAATGGCAGAGGATACTTTATATAACATCTGAATCCTGTTGATCCTGCTGTGGGTTCAACAAAACTGTACCAATACAGCATAAAAACACTCCCACTACTACAAAAACATTCATGTTGATAGGTAGAAAATGCTGTCCTCGCTCACGCGTTCCTGTAATTGGTCAGTCTCTGACTTGCCATTTTTCCTATTGGTCGGTTTTGTGACTGCTCGCGACTGAACAGGAAGAGATGTTAACTGGCTGTTTGCCAGGTAAATATTCAACAGAGGATGCTAGCTATGCCCATGTCCGACACGACAAAAGGACAGCAACTCCTGAATAACTGGAGCAAAGATGAAACCACATGCTCTATCGAGGACATTGAGGTATTTTGCTATCACCAAGTGACTTGTTTTCACAGTTTAAGGGAGGAGAAATTATAGGGTGCGGCCTGCTGTCATTAGCTTGCTAGCAAACCTCTGTGCTAACGTTATGATATTTAGCGGTATTATCCACAAGCTAAAACGTCGTTACCTAAGAAGCCGGCTGGCTGTACTGGACGGGTCAGCAGCCGCTTACAGTAGTAACGTTACAAACGTCAAAAAAATGAAACACGTTAGGCAACAGTTCGTGTTTGTTTCCAGTGCTGAAGATAATGCTCAGGAAATGGCTAAGACCTGGGCTTAGCTAGTTAGGTGTATGGTTAGTGTCTGGTATGGCTCTGGGTCAAGTCAAGTGAATTGTTAATTTAGCAATCGGTCAACGGCCTAGCCATGCTGAATTTTAGCTAAACACATAACGTTATATCAAGACAGAAAACGATGTCGATGATGGCTCTACCAGTTTAATATGTAAACAAAGCCAAATACAGTCAAGTGCTCGAGATAAATTACCGATTTAAGTAAAATTTAATTGCAGTTTGACGCAGTGAGCAGGGTTAAATCTGCCAGACATCTTTGGTATAGACTAGTATTGATTTGTAGTCCATCCATTTAATTCTGCTATGTTGTTTTGAAAATGGATATACTTTGAACGACAGCACTACATGTCTTGATAGTTAGTTTGTGTACCTGCGAAACGTTTTGTGATAAAGTATGCTTGTGCAGTGGTTGCCAGACTCCCTAGCAAAATTAACAAAATCCCAGACAGACTGTTCAGATGTATGTTTCCCTGTTATGTCTGCAACGATAATAGAAACAGTAACTGTCCTCATTTAGGTTTGTTGACTGGTGTGGTGTTTGGTCTGATGTGTACAGTATCTATTTTGATGGTCGATAACATGAGAAAGTTTGGGAACAGCTGTCGTAGCTAACTAATAAATGGATAGGCAGTTGCTTTAGCTGACAGAATTACCCTCCTCCACCACTTCTTAACCAAAACCAAAAACACTCAGGTAACTGATGAGTCACTGACAACAGTGATCTTTCTGAGATGGCAGCATAATCTGTGCTCATATCTTGTAACTGTAGGGTATTATTCAAACCTGGGCTTGCTATACAGGAATATCTACGCTGTCATTCATTCAAATGGACTGAATCACAGTTAGGTAGTATATAAGAGACGCACACACACATGCATACATCAGGTAACGCTGTTTTAGTTGTTTTAGCAAAGTTGACCACCTGAATGAGTATTTGCCTAATGCCTAATTTGACACAGTAAACAAACCCAAGAGTCGCAGCCAGAATGGGATTAGCATCTGGCAGGTAGCTCGTGTCAAGTCCCCTGTGAGATCCAGATATTCTTTTAAATTACAGAATCTGAAATTTAACATATACTCATATTTTATTTTGGTTAAATGTAGTATGTGTCAAAAAGACACATTTAGAAACAGTGTTTTCTGTAAGAGAGAGTCCTGGGTTTGGTTACATCTCAGTGGTTTTGCGGCCAACATCATTTGAGGTGGATTAGATGAGGATTTGTGTTTGTTGTTTGTTGAAGCTTGAATACTGTTTCTCTCTCTCTCTCTCACACACACACACATACACACACACACACACACACACACACACACACACACACACACACACACACACACACACACATCCGCCCTTGTGGCCCCTTGCCACACACAAACAAAATAAACTAATCCTTCCTGTAGAAACAAAGTCCACGTCACCATAGACAGCCTCTGCCCTAATGACATACAAAGTAAGTGCACATATAATTATGATCATGTGACGGGAAGTTCCCCGTGCTCAGCTCCTATAAATGGTGGCTACTATGCAAAAGTCTTAAAGAACCATTTAAAAACTGTGCTATACAGTTAGATGCTAAGATAACTTTTACTTTTTTATAAATATATTGGTACCTTATGTAAAATTATTTCAAATAGCCAAATCAATGTACCTTTTGCCCGCAGCTCTTCATCTAACCAGTCTTTTACTATTCCTCGCTTGCAAAATTATCTTTGCAAAACGGATTTTTATAAACATAGTAAGACATTGAAGAGACTGTGCATATATCTCAGCCCTGACCATGTAGACATTCTCTTTTTACGCTTTTTCTTAAAAAAAAATACAAATAAAATAGGAAGACTTAATTCTGTTGTCAGGAGATTGGGGCAGCCCATTTTATTTTTCTACTTAATGTCAACATTTGTAGGCCTTTTGTAGAATAATAAGTAGCAGAGTGGGAGCAGCAGTTTTGAGCGTCACATTATTTTATTTTATTTATGATTTGAGTAACACTTATTACAAGGACCTTAATATAAAGCGTTACCAGAATGTATGTTATTTGTTGTTATTGATGTTATTTGTATGCCTTCCAATTCCATCTGCCACCATTTTAATTTAAGAATTTAACTTTGGGTATTCTGGTATGGTTTGTAACGTATGCAGCACCCATTGGTGCATGTTTCAAATGCATTTTATTGTAAATCTTTGTCTTGTTTTCCCTCTTGGTTTTTTGTTCCTGTGTCATGGAAGTAATCTGACATTTGACTTGTTCAGTTTTAGACATCAGACTGAGAGCCTGTAGCCATGGATGGGCATGCTTCCAAAAACAATGAAAGCACTTTCCCCACCTTCGGTGATCTGGATGACTTTCTCACCAAGCACAACTCGAACTTCATCTGGCTCCTCGTTGGTAAGTGTAATGCATCTGCATTGTGGGGAAAATATTCAGATGAATGGATGTTTTTTTTGAGACTTCAAGTAATCTGTTGCATGAGAAATGCAGACCTGTCGGCACTGGATCGAGTTGCAGTTTTATAGAAGATGTGCTATCGCTTCCTTTGGTCTAAACTATTGTGGAAAATGTGTACTATTTTGATTTGTACATAATTTATTAAACAGCTTTTACATGTTATCCTGCCAGGTACAAATATTGTCTATTTGGAGGAGTGTTAATATTATTTCAGTCCCTCTAATTTTATATGAGTGTGATGAAGTTCTCTACAGAGGCGTCAATTATCTTCTTCATGCTATGGGACAGTTCAATATCAGGGGCATCCTGTAACTGTAGCAGTGGTTAATTGTTTGAATATCAGTTTATAATAAGTCCTTTTGACATATGTGCAATTATGTTAAATAAGCTTAAGTTTGTTGCATTGAGCTGCACGGTATAAAGTGTGATAAAACTCTTTAATATTCCCTAATGTGTTTAAGATGTCATTTCATGAAATATTTTAATTAGCATTTGCTTCCAATGCTTTAATCGCTGACTGTGTTGATGTTTAATTTAATAATAAATTAATACATTTAATTCGATTAAAGTATGACAAATGATAGTTTCCAATTATCGCTCAGTCCAGGTGCAGCTCTCGGTAGGCCAAACGGTATTGGCGGCTCACAGAATGAAGCTGCCATTTACTTTATGTGACTGCAACATCTTCAAGATGAAAAAAAAAAAAACCTTTAGTGCAGCAGTAAAATCCAGCTGTCAGCCCTGATATGAAAGAATAATATATATAATATTTACTATAGCAGTGCCATCTGCATTGCTGTATGCCTTTAAAAAATAACACATTTTCGGGTTGAATTTATGACATTGGTATGACTTCTACTACTGTAATGCTGCAGTCATTTCTCTGTGCTGATACGTCGTGTCATGTCAGGAAAAGTAGCATCTGGCACGTTGTATTTAAAGGACCAATCATGGTTTGTTGACTTTATAAACAACAAGGTAATTCACACGTTTAATTGAAGAGTTTGACTTAACACAGGCAAAACCAGCATTAGTGACCATATTTGAAAGTAGAGGCCTGCTTTACTGTAAACAAACTATTCCCACTAACAAACCTGACCGTGTTGTGTTTTTGTCTTTTAGCTACCATTCTGTCCTGTGGATGGATCATCTATTTAACTTATTACAACTCCCGCAACATTGGCCTCATCCTCACCCTCATCATCAACAGACTGTACAAGGATGGCTACATTCACATTGGTGTGTGCATCAGGAGCTCGTGTCATGCAGCGGTGAATAGGGAGGAGGAACGCTGCCAGAGTGTTCAGTTCAAGGCGTTAACTCACTCTGCTGAATATTTCATGATGAGCCCGGATTGAATTTCTCTACATAAATGACACAGAACTTAATTCATAAAGCACCCTGAGGCCATAAATCCAAGTGTATCTATGCCATTATTTTTCAGCAAGTGATTAGTTTCTTCCAGAAACGCATCCATTTTTTACTAAAGACTAGATTTTGTCAGGTGCATCTGCTCTGTAATGCAACCCTGAATAGTATACACTCCAAAAATGAACCATGTCATAGTGATAGCCTACTGTCTAATGAGACATGTTTGTGTTGAACATTTGATCAGTGAATAAGTATGTTGACATAAACCTGCAGCTAACTGGCTATGAGTAAATAATAAAGAATTATTACCAAGGCAGCATTAAGATTTTATGAGGAAGGCATGGCTTAGTTACCGTCTCTTTGCCAAAATGTGTCGCTACAAAGTGAGCAGTCACCTGTGTGCCCTCTAATCTATTTTTGATTTTAATTGATTTTGTTTTAAAATTAGAATTGATTCAGACTAAAGTTCTAAAGAGGTTGTTTCTCTGTCCAGGGTTGACATTTCCAAAAAGGCCTTGTAAGGATAAAAAAAGTTTGGAAATAAGCAGAAGCGGAAGAGCAAAACCTTCATAACAAACAGCGCCATTTTGAATTGACTTTACGGACACAGTTTGTGATGTGTGTGTAAGCTGGTTTCAACATGCCTGAAGGTGTGTCTTGTCATTGCCGGGCCTGAGTTGAGTGAACATTCCTGCGCAGATTCACATGAAAGTAATGACCAAAACAAGCTTCCTAGTGAGAGGATCTCAGCTGAGTTACGCATCCTGTCTTCAGCTAATCCGTGGAAAAAGTCAGAAATACCACAAAATGAGGAAGTGTCAGCTGGGGCGATTATAGTTGAATCCCTCAGGTGTTGTAACTCTCTTGGCATGCGGTAATTGAAACAGAGAAAGACATGTTATGAGCCAAAAAGGATTAATGATGGAAAATCATGTTAAGTTTTCCAGCTCGTTTTTCTTGCTCAGTAACATACTCTGACCTACTTGTTGTAGAATTCGATCCTAATTAAGATCCTAATTTTTTCTCAGTGATGAGCGAGACAAGGTGATTAAATATCCCAGCAAGTTTTTATTTCTACCAGGGCTTACACAACCCTCAAATTACATAGTTTATTTAACATTTTAATTAGCTGTTTTTTGGTTTTGAATTCAAACCACTGTGATCAAATCCACTTGCAACTTTATGCAATGTAAATGTTATACTTACACTCTTATGTGTGTGACGTCTCCACAGGCTCCTTCTCCTTCTCTGTGCTGTCAGGGAAGGTCATGTTTAGAGATGTCTACTACATCAACCAGGACATGTCCATCAGGTAACCTGATATGTGCTGCACTGTGTGCTTCTCCTCTCTTCCTCTATAGTCTTCGAGCTTGCTTCCTGATTGATGTTTTTTATTTGTCTGTGTTACAGGATACAGGATGGCTTCCTCATATTTCGTTGGTGGAAAATGTATAACCCAAAACAGAAACAGCACGGTGAGTAAAGTAGAGAGTTGTCCACATAGGAACTTAGTTTAGCGGCTTGTAATTATCCTGATACTGATAAATGCAGCCTTAATAGACTTCCCCTGGATTTAAAGTGGTTTTCTTATCAGTCCATCACAGAAAAATTAAAAAAAGATTTTTTCCCTCTGGGCAAATGCTCATCTGTTAGTATATTTTAATATTGTAGAATGTCTTAAAGCTCTCCAATCCATTTTTGACTATCAAGATGCAACAGCTTTCCAAATGAACCAGTTATTAAAGGAAACATCAACATGAGCTTTGAGTTTCCTCTCACTTGTGTCTTGTCGTCAGACCCCAAGGCAGAGACCAGGCTTTACGTGACAGTTAACGGCTTTGAATTTCACGTCTACAACCGGACCGACCTCTACGCCCGACTGCAGGAGACCTTCGGACTGGAACCCACACTCATAACACCCAAAAAGGATGAAGAGAGGGGAAGAGAGGACACAAGCAAGACCCTGGAAAGGTATGACCAAGGCCTCATCAAACGGCTTTTCCTAGTATAGAGACAGAGCACATTTAAGAGGGAAAACAATTCATCGCTCTCCATTGACTCCATCTTCTGTAGTTGTCTTAACTTAGGATGATGATGGTGATGATATTTTTTGCTAAATAATCCACAAATTTGGGCAGTAAACAAACCTGCAAAAAAGCCGGAATCAGCAATTTCCCATCAGAGATGATTGATGAATGGAGATTTGATAACAAGCAATCTGAAAACGCTGCACAAATGTGCTCCCGTTTCTGTCTGTTATCACCAAATGCACTAGAAGTGTCGGCGCTGAGGAGGAGAGATATTGTCATTTCCCACTGACAGCCAAATGAACTGCACTCAATGGGAATGTGGCACTATTAAATAGTTGTAACAGCGACTGTCTTCTCATCCCTGTATAGTGTGAACATCAAAGCAGAGAGTCCAGACCCCGCGTCATCTTGGCGCTCCCTCATTCCTGTTATCAAAGTTAACATCAGCACTGTGAGTACTTCACAAGTTCAATAAAAATTGTATAGAATTTGGTCATGGGTCTAAAAACGGAAGCAACTGCTTAAGAGCAAAAACAAGTGATTATGAATGGAAAAGAGCATCTTCAAAGTGTTTAGGCCTCATTCCTTTTATTGCGTGTGCGTTTGCTCTCCTGTAGGGTCGTTTGGCGTTTGGGAACCACTGCCTCCCCCAAACTCTGTGTGTGAACTTTGAGGATGCCTTCCTGACGTACGCCACCAAGCCTCCATCCAGCCACCTGGACCAGTACATGCACATTGTCAAGGGCTCGCTGGAGAACGTACGCGTCATGCTGGTTCCCAGTCCACGCTACCTTGGCATGCAGAATGATGAGTAAGTCCAAGTCCCTTACTGATGAAGAAACATTGCTTCTGCAACATTATGCTCATTTATAATTTTATCTGAGTGTTGCTGTAAAATCGCCCATTTTCAGAGGCCAGAGGTTCAGGAGGTTTTGCTGTTTAAATTCAAATTAAAATCCATCCATATAATAATAATAATAATAATACCAAAGAGATTGCATAATGTAGCAGACTGAACATTTGGTATTTATTTATTCAAAGCAATTTTTGAAACTTGTAAACACCATTTTTCAACTTACGTTGTTGTAAGTACTAAAACTATTTTGCCAAAAACATTTTTAGAGATAAAACTCCTGCCTGAAGAATAATGACTTCAAAATATCTTTTGCCACTCATTTTTATGCGTACCATAATGACTGTAGAAAATTAGATCATTATACAGTTTATAAGGGATAATTCTGTGCACTGCTCGCTGTGTTCTTCCTATTTATCTTGCAATATGTAATGTACTGTGTGACTCGCAGAGGACTCACTCTATATTTCTCTTCTTGTTTGCTGAAAATAAAAACAGACTCTGCTTTTGGTTTGCTCAGTATAAGAGCTACAGACTTCTTAAGAGAACAGAATAAAGATCAGGATGTATATATCTGAGTTGGGCAATTGACATTTTTGCTACCAAAAATGTTGGCAGAATGTTTTAATCAACTTTTCTCCTGTGTCATTTTTTAGCCGGCAGCTTTAACTGTGTTAAAGCAATGAATGAAACGACATGCAGAATAAAATTACATTAACCCTCTGTGATTAAAGAGTCACTCTCAATAAAAACTTGGCCAACTACTACTGCTACAGGCAACTGTAGCCTCTGCAAAAACCATCAGTGATTTCAACCTCCAGCAGTCCTTGACGTGTCTTAAAGCTATATTGGACTGTCCAGTGAGATGAAGCCAAAATATGTAAGAGGAAGGCCACTGCATTTATAAAATCGAAGGAGTGTCTTCATGCCAGAATCAAGCTTCAGTGCGGACTGAATATTTAATTCATACTTTGGTACGTTTTTAGGTACCTACTAACCTGCTGTGACCCTGCTTGGCATTATTCAGAATAGAATTCATAACGTCGGCAGAAAATCTGCACTTTGCCTCTAAAATGTGATTTTGCATCTAGACCTCCCAGACTGATGGGTGAAGGCTTTGTGGTCATGCAGTCCAATGATGTTGACATCTACTATTACCAGGATGAGCCCGGTATGCTCATGCATGCTCTCACATGCACACACACACACACGCACACACAAAATCTAAAAATGTTAACCAACAAAACCAAATTGTCTTTTCTTTGAAGTAACTTTCAGAGTTGTTTATAATTGGGACATATTGTATTTTGCTATTGAACAACCCTCTACACTTCATTGTTCACAACAGTATGAGCTTGACTGTTGGATGTTGGCCAGATCATTACTAAGGAGTTGTTGTAAAGTATTTTCAAGATTGTCAGCGAGGCTTTTCGTCAACTTGTATCTTTTTCTTCAGTATTTGTTGTCAGAGTCGTCTAAGGCTTGAAGTGTGTGTGTGTGTGTGTGTGTGTGTGTGTGTGTGTGTAGGTCTGGTGCCTGTGGAGCAGGAGAGCGGGGAGGAGGCAGAGACGTGCAGTGAGGGTGATAAGCTTCAGGACCTGCCTCCATGTTGGGGTCTGGACATTGTCTGTGGGAAAGGGACGGACTTCAACTACGGCCCCTGGGCAGACCGTCAGAGGTGAGTAACGATTTCAAAATAAAATCTCTTGTAATTTTTATTTATTTATTTATTTATTTTTTCAAGAGTATATTTATTGAACAATTAAGGATGACGGGGCATGGTAGAAATACGTACGTTTTTCAAACTTACCCTCAACACCAAACATATTCCCCACACATGCAAAAACAACAAAACAAAACACAAAGGCAGATGGTTCATACAGTTAGATCTAACAAGGGTAATCAGGCATAATGAAGGGATAATGGCATCTTGAACACAAAGACCTATATGGAAATCTACCTTGAGATCTCAGGCCATGCGTAGAGACCACCTCGAAGGGCCAATATAGTCCAGAAAGGGGTCCCAAATATGAAAAAACTCAAATAGTTTGTCCTTGAGCCAGACGCTTATAGCTTCTAAAAGTTCCATAGCACTCTGAATCCCATGTGAAAACGTAGGGACAGTGTCTGAAATCCACTGAAGAAAAACACATCTCCTTGCACTAAAAAGAAGCACCTTAAATAGCTTCAGTGAAGAGGGGCTGAGGTTCAATGATGCTGATTGTATCCCAAGAATACAGAGCCAGTTTTCTCTTAAATATAATATTTATTTCTTTACACACTTAGACCCAGATGTCATTAATAGGAGGGCATTCAAAAATACATTGGACATACGAACCTTCAGAATTTTGCGCTTATTCCACTATTATGAAAGCCTCTTGTGAATCTTGACATAAAAGAATTGGTATGCATGTTGTTAAAATCTTAGCAAATATTAAAACGCAAATCAGCACAAAACTGCACTATTACAGAATCTCTTCTGTGAGCCTTTGAAGTACTGATCTTGGCAGTTAAACTCGAGTCAACTTACTTAAAATTAGTAAATGACATTAAGTTGGAAAACACAGCACCATTCTTATATATTTTGCATGTACTTAAACAGCATATCAATACAGATGCAAATGCTAATAGATGTAAGATGAGTGGTCAAGTGAGACTCGACAGAGTTGGGCTGTGCAGATATGGTCTTGCATTTACATGAGCTCTGTCTTTCCTCAGGGACTGTCTGTGGAAGTTCTTCCTGCCGGCCGACTACCAAGCCATGAAAGTGACCGAAGTTGCCCAGCCAGGAAAACCCAGGCAGATCCAGGCCTTCGAGCTCCGCATGAACATCATCGCTGACGCCACCATCGATCTGCTTTTTACCAAAAACAGGGTGACTCTTGCTTTCACTCTTGTGTGTTTTCCTCTCTCTAGCTCTTTTTCTTTCTTGCCAACCTCTGTGATCTTTCTTCCTCTCCCTGCTGCTCTCCTTGTCTTTTGTCTTTGTGCCTTGCCATGTTTTAGCTATTGATATTGGCTCATGTTTTATGCTTTTTCAAATTTTCATCCTAGAGCAGTGCATGGATTTTCACAAAGCTGAGTATGTGGAGTGCATACTAAATATCAACATAAATGCATGTTGAATAAAAACATAAAAAGGCTCGAGTCAGGGAAGATTGTCATTTTATTACCCCTTTTGAACATTTTTGTTCCGATTAGGTGACTTTCTTTTATTTTTAATGCAGTAAGGCATCCTCTCTAATAATTTGACAGCATGTATGACTTTTCTGCTTGCTTGCCCCCACCCCCCTCCTCCCATGCTCTGTCTTCATCCCTGTTACTAGGAAACCAATGCCATCCATGTGAATGTAGGTGCAGGCTCTTACCTGGAAGTCAACATCCCGATGACTGTAGGAGAGAACGGTAAGTGTGTGTGTGTTTTGAAGACCAGTAGACCAAAATGTCAGTACTTGGATCAGTTGCCACAGCAGACGTCCCACTGGCTTCTACATGAACAAGGACAAATCTTGTTCATGTAGAAGCACACGTCAACTGCCAGCAGTAATGAGCAGCTTTATCAAAAGTCTGGTAGACACAAGGATTAAAGATTCTTCAAGATCATCATAGCACATTTGGATCTTTATTTAGCTGACATTTATTTCCATTGAAATGTATCATATTTATCATAATTTATAAGTGGGATTTAATCAAATTTTGCTGTTTCCATTTAGATTTTATTATTTAAGAAATCATAATACAAACATTATTTTGGCCCATAACTAGGATCTCTCACAGCAAACAGCAGTCTTAATGTGAACTACCTGGCTGTGAAAAATGGCACTGCAAATTATGCAGGATTTTTCATTAAAGCGGCTTTAATTGGTAATTTTATGTAAGGTAATAATATATAAGTGTGACCATATGAAAGGGGTCGCTTCTACTAATGAACCTTCAGAGAATTATCACCCGAATCTGCAACTCCCCTCGGCTTTCCGGAGCTTTATAGTGAATTTCAGCTCATTGTTTAGCTATCTGGCCCACAACTTTACTGTTTTGGTTCACTCTCAACGAGAGAATCAGAATCAGAATCAGCTCTGAGATCAGAGAGGGTTGAGTCAAATTCAAAATCAAGACCAAAGTAAATACTGCTGCTCAAGACCGATAACGGGGACTCTATAGTGACTGTGTCTGCATGTACAAACTAATACTAACAATGCAGGACTTCTGTACTATATCTCTTTTGCTCCAGCAAGGAGTAATTATTGTATTCATATTTGACATTGACATGTTCTACACATATAGGATCCTCTTAAGTGATTTGTGTGCCATGTAAATGACATTGAAAACATCCAGTGTTTGTAGAGACCGAGGAAAGCTCATGTCATGAGACTGAAAAGTCCAAGACATCATCAAGGGGACAAGAGACCACACTGACGTACTACAACTGTGAATTGTAGACCAGAAATGTCTTTGAAGTTCTCTATTGTTCCTCGTTTGCTGTAAAACCATGCACACACTTTAAAGTCAAAGTAGGTGGAACCTCTGCAAGCTGTGACTAAACTTTTCTATATGACACTCCATTGAGTATGTTTAGGTGTAACACTCTCCACACCTCGTGGGTTAAGTGAGCTTAAATTCAATATTGAAGTTTCCCCTCCATTATACAGTAATACAGACTAAAGATCGAGCAAAACCAACAGAAATTAAATTTAAATCCATATCCAGAATAAAACCGCTGCCCCCGGGAACACTGACATCCTCAGCACTGATAGTTTTATGAGATATGTGTAATAATTGATCGCACTGACTGATAATATTGTGTCAGTCATCAGTCAGTGCACTCCTCTGTCCCCAGAAATGTAGTTAACATAAGTAGCTTTTCAAGTTTTTGCTGGTAAATGACATTATCTGCAAGAACTTGGCCCTAGCTTTGGGTTTTTGAGAATTGATGGCCCTGCTTTTCTGCCCTCAGGCTACTCTCCTACCATCAAAGGCCAGCTGCTTCACGTGGACACCACCAGCAGCATGCAGTACAGGACTCTTCTGGAGGCGGAGATGCTGGCTGTAAGTAGCAGGCAATTATACAAGAAGCTTTTCAGTCGACTTTTTGCACAGAAATTAGAAAAAAAATCACATTAGACGCAAGGGGAACTTGAGCGAATGCAATGTCAAATGTGCAAATGCATAGCAAGTGCTCTACCATAAGTAAAATCGTGTCTTGCCCCTGCCTTTGTTTCAGTTTCACGTCATAGCCAGCTACCCTCGGGTGTGGAATATGCCTCAGTCGTGGCAGTGTGAGATTGAGGTGTACAAGGCCACCTATCACTTCATCTACGCCCAGAAAAACTTCTTCACTGGTGAGTCTTCCAGCAAACAGATGAACCAGTGCCAGTATGTCTTGCGCACGATAGTCCGCAGATCAGATCGCTAGCATTTAGCACTTAGCATTTTAATAGTAAAATGTATGAAACTAACAGGAAAACTTCCCATTTCTTTTTACTTCATCACTGTTGCTTCATTGTATCAAGATTTGATCCAGGACTGGGCGAGCGACAGCGCCCCAGACATCTACTCCTTTGTGCCCTATTCCTGGAAGTTCAAGGTCCTTTTCCACCAGTTTGAGATGATCTGGGCGGCAAACCAGCACAACTGGATTGACTGTTCCACCAAGCAGCAGGAGAATGGTAAGGACGATGCTCTAAATTTATAGGGTCAGGCTGAATTGAATGTCTACAAATTCTACTTTAAATAAACTATAGATTAATATTTTGTGCATATCTAAGTGCATTTATTATGACCAAATTATGTTTTAGCCAAAATTAAACAGGCACTTGGTGAAAAAAAAGTATTTAATATCTTTTCTATCTTTGATACTTTTGATGTCAGTTAAATACAGTAAAGAAATTAAAAGTAGAGTAAGACAGAGGTCTTAGGTTATAGAATGTGTCCTATTAAATTAAAGGTAGAAGAAAGTAATGAAAGAATAAATTACAATTAATGAACTACCTGTTCTGAAGTAAAGGACCCAATTTTGTCCCACCTAAAAGAAAGTTAAAGAGTGAAGTAAAAAAATCCAAATCCAGCCATGAAAGCAATTGATAACTTAATGCCTCTTTAACACTGGGATACTTTGACTCTGTTAAGTCATGATATACTGTACAGTACCTAGTCCACTTAATCCCAGAGCAGGGACAGACTAATCAATTGCATTATTGATCTTCTATAGTGTACCTGGCAGCATGCGGCGAGACGCTCAATATAGAATTCACTTTGCCTTTCAATGAGTTTGTTCCAACCACCTGCCATACCCGCTTCAGCTTGAAGGTGAGTCATGCTTTAAGTGAATATGATTTGTTCCAAAAATAAATGTCCCGTTTTTTATTTGAGTGTAACTGTAAGGATTTTTTTCATCCTGGAAAATGTTCTTTCAGGCACATGACTGCACATACTGTGTATTTTCGCATCAGTTAGATGCTAATTTTTGAGATTCAGATGTAATTTCTAGATGTGAATACTTTGAATACATAGTGAATACTTACTATGAAACTGGGTGCATGCACATATAATGTGCTCTGTCCTCCTCAGGCGGAGGATACAGACATGCGACTGTCCCTGCCAGAGTGCCACCCGAGCCGCGACCCCCTCCTCACCCTGGCCAAAGACTACCAGAACGTCAAGCTGCCCCCAGACATGTTCATGCCAGGGGAGAACCGAGGTGCTCCCCCTCCCAAGCCCACCAAGTCCCGCTGGAGGAACATCACCCACGCAGAGTGAGTTAAACCTGGGAATTATTTCTCTCTAGTTGTGGGCAAAAAGTGAGCGTGTTAGCAAAGAGCAGGATGATTCATCATTGTAACACTGACTCGCATCAATGCTTAAGTAGAAAGGAAATGTTGCCACGGTAGTAGGTGGTAATTCCAAGTAAATGTACCACTAATCTACACCTTTTATGCTTTTGTTGGTTCAATAGTTGCTGCTTTTTTTGGTTTTAAGTGAAGTGCAATAGCCTGTTTAATAGGGCTATTTTGACATTTTGAATTGTGCTCTGTTCAGACAGGGTTCTATTTAATGTCCTCAGTCGTGTGTAAAATGATTCTGTTTTCATTTGAGATAAAGATGAGAGGTATAAACTTTTCCTGGAGCTTGCAAAAATACATTTTTCATTTAGACCCTTTGTTGTGTGTAGAACTGTTGCAAAGCAGGGTCTATTTCCACATTATAATATTTAATTATCTTATGCGCTCAAGGTCAGTGAAAGTTCAAAGAGATGCCGGACAACCTTTGCTAGTAGCACATGCAGTGTGCACTCTGTACATGATAACTCAACATCCAGATCATTCATTATGTATAGCCCAGAGCCAGACTATACTGATGTAGCACTGCAAGAGACCCACTTACCCCCTGGGAGGTTACGATCGAATTCTGTCTGGACCAGTGCACTCTGTGCTGCAGAGAAATCAGGCGCAACCCATTTGCCGTCTCTCTCCTCTACTGTATGTCCTCAACTTGAACGCTTCATGAAGCGAATGATGAACTGGAAAATCCACTTGGAATGATGATAAACGCAGCATTATGACTGTACGTGTTTTTCTTCCTCACATCAGAGCTGGCTGGGTGGATTGCTGGAGTGTACCCAACTTCTTGCTCATCATTGACTACACCTGGCACCCCATTTATCCCCAGAAGGCTGATGAGCAACTCAAACAGTCGTGTAAGCTCACTGCTTTAGTATCAATTCTTTGTTGTGACTGTGAACCGTGTACGGAATTGTAACTATCTTTAAAATCTTCACTAAGCCACCTTACCTGTCTAACCTGCCTGTGATTTGTGTCTGAAGTGTCTGAGATGGAGGAATCCATACTGTCGGCTCTGCGTCCCCCCGAACACCCCTCGGTACCCCACAACGCCCAACCACGCTACACCTCCGCGTCTGCATCAGCTGCCCACAGTCGGGTGACCACTGACCCCTCAGAGCTCCCCCCCGACAGACTTCATGTGGAGATGGAAATGTCCCCAGATTCTCAAATCATCCTCTATGGGCCTTTGCTCCGAGCACTGATCTCCATCAAGGTATGGAAGTCAGTTTGTAATAACACAGTTCTAGATTTTGGTCATTCATTGTGTGTTGGTGTATTGCACTCAATGTAATGAGTACTTTAATTTAAGAGTGATGATGTTCCAGTAGAGTTTGGATAATAATGAAAGCTCCAGGTAAGGATTGCTGTAATGAAGCTGTTAGACAATTTATTAAACAGCCTTCTAACCTGTTCCTACAGGAAAACTATTTTGGTGAAGACGACATGTACACAGACTTTGAGGAGGCCATATCCAGCCCCGTGTTGTCCACCTGCACCTCCTCAGGACTCGGCTGGTCTCCTCTGGGAATGGAGGACAGCGAACAGAAGGGAGCCTCAGACATCCACCCCCTGGACCTGCGCCCCTGGGACATCACTGTGTACATCAACCTCTACAAAGTCCACGGCCGTCTGCCAATGGTAAAACAGATGACTGCCAATAGTTCCATTTAATGGTTTGGTTTAAAAAGAAAAGAGAGAGAGAGAGGGAAATCAGTGTAGAAGTACAGCAAATGGGGTACCATCAGAGATTATGAAACTATTCCATCACTACAGTGTAAAATAAAAATGATGAAAATGTGCACTAATCTATGCATGAAAGACCCAGTAGAGACATATAAATATGTAAAATATAATATATTGTGCATGTGTATAAATAGATGTCAAGATACAACATATGAGAAAAGGAAAAAGAAAAAAGATTTGCAGAATGTACACAGTGAACGTTGAAGTAAAGTGTGTAGATATACGTTTGAGTCCACTTTATTTACCATCATTTGTTTCCTGACTTGCAAGGAATTATTATTTTTGATTTAAACCTGCCCGCTAAGCTTTTTTAGTAGATGTGTGTTGATGCATGAGTCTACATGTTTTCTTACTTTTCTCGGTGCCCCCAGCACTGCAGCAGTGAGGGTCCCGAAGGCCCATCCGGCTTCTTGGAGCGGCTGTGTTTTGAGATGAAAAAGGGTTACAAGGAGACGATGCTCCAGCTGCTCCTGTCTCCCGTTCACATCTTCATCAGTGACAACTACCAGGTCAGAAACACAGTTACACGTGTGCCTGATGTGCTGCTTATTTTGGCTCCGTACAGTGCAGTCATTGCCTAGATTTAGTTTTCATCTGTAGGAAAAAAGTTTGTGTCCAGAACCACAGAAAATGTAACAAAATGATCCTTGGTGTAAAAGTGACATGTCGGCCCCTACAAGACAGTACAGTAATAATACAAACTTCAACTGTGTGGCACATCTCACAGGTGAAAAAGCTAAACAATTAATACACAAACAACTACTCTGAAATCTGGTATCTGAAGGGGTGACTTAGTCCTTAGAAAATACCCTGAATAAAGCTTGCAGGTCAGCGTTGCATAATGTAAAAAATGCTTTTCACCAGCCACATGTTTGCGTGAGCACCTGTATATTGTATAACCACACAGAATTTTCTAAGCTTTAGCCATGAGTTGGATCCTATTGGCTGCTCAGAGTGAATATCTTTCCCTAATCCCTGACAAAGATTTTGATCTCTCTCCTCCAGTGAGATAACAAGCTCTTTTTTTTATGGCACGTGCAGATATATTATGGAATGGAATTTCACTTTATGTTCAGTTTCTGTACACCTTACAGGCACTGATGAAAAATATTTGTGTGTGAATCCGTTCTTTTGCCCACAGCGTCCCACAGCAGATGGGGTGCTGAGGGATGGCCACCTGAGTCTGTCCGGCCTGCAGATGAGGGCTCATGCCATGTTCTCTGCTCAGGGCCTCCCCCTGGGCAGTGACACGCTGGAGTACGCCTGGCTCATAGACATGCAGGCTGGGGGACTCACCGGCAGGGTCACTGTTCCACAGGTGTGTGTGTGTATGTTTATTTTATTGCCGAAAGCAAGAGAGTGATTTGGAATGTGGAAGGGATAAATGTGTGCAGCCTTGGATTATGATGTCATGGGTCTTTAGATCAGCTGCGTGGGAGGGTGTGTGTGTATGTATGTGTGTGTGTTTTAAGGTTTTCCTTGTGCTTTGTCTACCCCCACTATGACTGCATTCATTTTACTCTTGTTTTTTATGCTGTGCACTTGCAGTAAATGTATTTATTGACTAGTGTGTGTGTGTGTGCTTGTAATTATCAGGTGGCCAGTATGATAGAGTGGGGTGAGACTTTCGTTTTCCACGTGGTGTCCCGAGAGTTTCAGTTAGAACAACCCAAGCCCTCCGTCATCTGCCAGCATGGCGCTGACCGGCGCATCTGCGATGCCAAGGTACAAACGGGCAGTATACCATGAAATGCTGAGCCCCATTTCTCACATTTTCACTGTATCTGCTCTAGCTGTCTGTCTGTTTGAACTAGTTAGCAGCTCTATGTGTCTGAATCTCTCGCTGGAAGCTGCTAAATTAGCTCATTATGGCCAAAGGCTTTTTTTGTGAGATTTGAATGATTGTCAGAACTGTCCAGTGTGAAAGGAAAAAAAGTTCACCACTGTGAACCTTTCTCTAATGATGTATGAGTCAGAAAACACACTTCAACACAGCTGGAGAAACTAAAGATCCTCTAACACAAAACTATTGATCTACTCAGAGCAGCCATACATAGCATACATATGCAACATTGTGAAATAACAAGTCTGTTTCACAAAATATCTTGTTTGTATATGAATACTAACAAGGATATTTTTAAAAACTGCCTGAGAGCCCTCATTAGTTTCTGACAACTGAGCAGCTGTGGCCACGGGCTATGTAGCAGTAAAGCACAGCCAGACTAAATTGGAGATGGCTTCCTTGCAACCTTTGAAAAGTTTCTGGTACTAACTGATGGTTGTCTTTCAGATGAGTTGCCTGCCAGGTCACTGCCGCACATCAGAGGAGCTGAAATACACCATGACCCGACTGGCCATGGATGGAATTGACCTCTTCATTGTGGAGCATGGATGTGCTGCCAACATCAAGGTAATTAGCACTAACCATTTATGTACTGTATTTTAAGTAAATATATTTGTTTATAACAATTTAACTCCTTTAACTCCATGTCAATTTATAAATATGCTGTTAGATTTCTGGTATGTCAAGATCTTCCATTTTTCCTTTCTTTCCTCCTCCCCAGACAGGTATTGTTCGTGTAGCCAACTGCAACCTGCACAACCAGGCAGTGGGAGAGGGCATCAGTGCCGTGGTGCAGGATGTAAACATCCGGCAGTACATTGAACAGCAGCAGCATGGCGAGACGACCAGGCTGCAGCCTGCTGGACAGGGTCAAGGTCCGGGTCAGCCGTTAGGCCTCGGCCAGCCCCCTTTGTTGCGACGCTCTGTCTGGCTGGAGGCGGGTTCAGTCAACCTGAACCTCATCACAGCAGACATTGCCCTGGCCGCTGACCACCCAGCCAAATGTGAAGTCCAGAGGCATTTTCTGGAGCTGCACGATGCTCAGACCAAAAGGTAGAAAACTAACACAGATTGTCATGTGTTATTTGTGTGTTTGTGTGTGTGTGTGTGTGTGTGTGTGTGTGTCTACATTTGTCCCTCAGCTACCCCAGAACATCTTTTCAGCACTGTGGCACTTCTGATTTATATCATTGGCCACTATTGTCCACTTTTTATTTAATTTGTGAATTTAGTATCGACACCGTTTAGTTGAATGAAGGGACACTGGTAATGTTAAAAACACTGTTCTGTACAAAAATGTCAATGCTGAAACTCCTTCTCAGAGTGGAAGTGACTCTGTGTCACACCTCTGTGTAATGAGTCACTGATACAGTCATAAGATGTTCAGCTCATAATGTAAAGGAGATGTATTTAAACCAAACGAGATGATTCTTTTTCTGTCACATACAGTAATCCAGCTCATGATATGTGATAATCAGATGGTAGATTGGCCATCTGCTGCGATAATAGATTCAACATAATAACTCCTAAAAGGTCGGCAGGGAACCATTATCAGTACAGATGTTCTTGTCTAGCCTGTAATTGGACATCACGTTTCTTATTATTGTAGCTAAAAGCAATGTATGTGGGTTATAAGAAAGGGTGAAGTATGTCTGTACACTCATGATTCCAGGAGTGTATGCCAATGCAGAGCCAAGTTCTGGAAACTTAACAGAACAAAGAAGGAGGTAATAAATGATTATCAGATGTTGACTAAGAAATGGAGACCAATGCAACATTTTTTGTGCCTGATATGTTTGCAAGACTGGGCAAAATCTTACAGACATACAGCAGCTACTACTACTACAAAGTGTCAGTACCAAATCCTGTCTGTTTTTCTTTGCTGCATTCTTCATTGTTCTCTTTGATCATCTCCCCCTTTTGGCCTCTTCTCCTCAGACTCTGGTTCCTGTGGCCAGACGAGGCTGGCATTCGCAACAAGCGCAGCAAGAACCGCTGCGGCTGCCTTGGAGGCTGCAGGTTCTTCGGAGGGACCAACATGGGCCTGGACTTCTTCAAGCTTGAAGAGCTGACGCCGTCCTCCTCGTCTGCGTTCTCTTCTTCCAGCACTGAGTCAGACATGTCTTATGGCCAGTCTTTGCTACAGCCAGGGGAGTGGATTATTACCAAGGAAACGCCCAAAGTGGATGGTATGGATTTGCAAAGATGAAAAATACATTTCCTGATATTCCCCAGAGATACTTGAGGGTTTCTTTGTGAATCCCAAGCAAAAATAAGAATAGCTAAAATCCACAATGTTTAATTTATTACTAAAACAACAGCTACTCTTCCCATACAGCGACCCCTAGGAGTAAGATTGCAGGATTTTGTTTATCTAGGAGTTCATTACGTGAGAATTTTTGATATTATTTGATAGCATATTATATAGCTTTTTATCATTATCTTGTCTGCCTAATCGATGATTGCTCCCTATGAAATACGGAATATATGCATGGGGTGCAAAATACTGAGTGTAACATATTGACAGAAAAAAAAAATATCTGGAGGTATCAAGAGTTACTAAACCAAATGTATGTTTTCTCAGGGAGAGTTGTAGGGCTGAAGACGGACACACACTCGCCGTGCCTGCCTCCTGAGTTGCCTGAGAGGCGTGCTCAACAACACCTCAGTCTCCAGGTGCCCCAACGTTCCCACAGCTCCGCCTCCTCCTCTGAAGAAAATAGTTCCTCTAGTGCCGCGTTGCCCCTGCTGGCTGGAGAGAGGGACACTCCCTCGCCAAGCACAGAGGAACGCATGTTCCCCATGAATGGCAAAAGCCCGGCTGAGTGAGTAACATCCAGAATGACAGTCCGTTTGGATTGTTGTCTAAGTATTATGTTTACTGTTACATATTTGATGTATGTTAACATGAAAAAAATACTGACACATAAATATAAGCCGTCAGAACATGTAGGAACCACAAGAGGATTTTCAGCCTAGGTGTAGTTACTCTTTATATATAATAATCATGTAATTTAAATGTCCACACACACACACACACACACACACACACACACACACACACACACACACACACAGTCAATAATACCTTCTGTTATATTAATGTTATTTTCTCCTCTTTCTGTGCAGCACCCTTGGGGAGGTCCCAGAGGTCTCACCAGTCTCACCCAACAGCTCCCAGGACCGTTCCTCAGTGCGCTCCCCCCTCTGCTCCCCTCTCAAGCGCCAGTCCTCTGTGCACTCAGGTCGACTGGGCAGCACCAAGAGCCTGTCAGCCGCCGTCTTCACTGACAAGCCTCCACCAGTTCTGTCTGGCGGCGTGCAGTTCAGCAGCGAGGTTTCCCGCAGCGACGAGAACGTCCTGGATTCGCCCCGTCAGCGTAGGAGCTACGGCTCATTTCCCTTCACACCTTCAGCCGACTCCAACACATTCCACCAGTACCGTTCTGCAGACTCCAGCATGTCTGTGGCCGACAGCGAGGCCTACTTCTCTGCTGCTGAGGACTTTGAGCCAATCAGCAGCGCTGATGAGGGTCCAGGGACGTACCCAGGCCGCAAGAAGAAGAGGCGGCAGCAGATGCAGCAGCCACAGCAGCCCCCATATCACATGGAGAACTACAGGTCAGCTTAGATCATAATGTACTTAAGAAAATGGAGCGTGAAATATTGTGCAAGTGGAGCCCAGCTTCAGTGGAACTCACAAAAGTTCTCAAAGTTAAAGAGTTTGAAAATTTGGAGAGGAGACTGTGTGGATCGTCAGATCTAGTACAGGGTTAAGCTCGGGATTAAGCTGATGATGGAGTCTAAACAGCTCACAGTAACATCAAAGAGTCTCTCGTTTCTCATCTGTAAGAGCAGATGAATTAATGACCAGTCTAGCAAGTTCTGACCTTCTCATATTGCTTTTAGTGTTACCCTTTTATATAATGTTAAAGGGGCCATTGTGAAGGATTCGTGATTTATGATTTACATTTTAAGATTGTGATCAATGAATTTGGTTTTTTATTAAAGTTGGGGAAGGCAGTATTTCTTTGCTGTCACTGGGCAAAAATTCCATTATAACCGTCCAGCATATTGTAATTCAAGTGGTCTGAGAGCAAACCTCTACTTCTGCCCCTCCTCTTGGCTCTGTTTTCAGGCTTCAGAAAATCTGTTCCGTGATGGGAGACTTTGACCAGTCATAGGTTATTTCAGAGGGACGGTGCGTTCGTATTTGCTGAGCTACAAATGCAGATGCGTGTGCACGCCTGTTCAGACAGTGAAAGCCTGATTCAGTGGAGGAAAATCCTGCTGAAAATCCTGCAACTTGTGAAGAATTTCCAACACCTCCTTTGCCTACAGTGGCTTATAGTACAAAACATCACGTCCCGGCATTATGTTCGATGCCATGGCGCTCGTATCGACGTGGCAAAGAGGCATGATGACAAACAGTGGGGAATAACTTTCGAGGGGAGTCAGTGGTGTGTGTGTGTGTGTGTGGTGTACTAGCCTCTCATCCCGCTGCTGGACGGCGTTGCAGCTGCCTCTGAAGCCTCGGCCGCGAAGCGCGGGAAGGGCGTCTTTGAAAAGACACGTAACGGCGGGAGAGACCGCAGTCTCGGTGAGGCTCACGCCGTAGAGAGTGAGCACTACGAGGGATAAGGTTTCGCAGGGGAACCGACCAGTCGAAGTTGTGGGTTTGGTGGGAGGGGCTTAGCGGAGTGATACGAGGCAGCAGAGAGAAAGGCGGAAGGTTTTTCATAGGTGCACAGATTTTGCCTACCCCAGCTTTAAGTGTCTCCAATTGGTCAGTTCCCATTCAGGCCGTGTTCAGACAGAATCGGGCATTGCGGCGATTAGTGCAGGGTTGTGCGGCGGTGTGGGAGTGTCACATACTAACTAGCAATTCCAGCCTGAAGACCAATAGTCTCTCTTCCATCTTCACAGTTGCTCGGTAAACAGCAGAATGTGACAATGCTACATGGTAAACAAAGTCCTAATTCACCTGGGCATCTGCTGGTCTGATTTCCGGCATGATTGGCCACCGCAGCAACCGTGACATTGGTTGCATTTCTTCAAAAGTTGATTCTGTTTTAACTTTTCCCCACCGCTGCAACCAAAACGCTCTAGCCTTGTTGAAATGTATGGCAGAACCGGTGTTTTCGCTGTGGCATCTGATTCTGTCTGAGTGCAGCCTTAGGTGATGTTACTGTGACATTTCGATGGTATTATCATACGAGTGATATTAAAAAAAAATGATAATTTCAAGATTTTACAAAAACATACTGCTATATTCAAACTACAGTTAGAGCAATTTATGTTTAGCCTTTTTGAAGTTTTGTGGTAGCTGGAGTTCGAAGCAGATAATATAGAAATCTTTTGTCTTTTTAAAATAAAAAATAATGTATTGGAGTTACTGTAACAACAAGTCTTTAACACTTAGCTTGTATTTGGAAACCATTGCAGATTGGAATGAATAATGATCAGTAAACAACTGTGTCATGTAACTTCCTGATTATTCACACTGACATCTTGTTGCAGTGATTGTAAAAAGTCTTTATGGCACAATATGCAGGAATACATAAACGGTGTTATGACATTTTTATGTTTAATACCCAACAAGTTTTGTATTTCATTGTGTTAAGCAACTTTCCCTGAAGCTGAACACGTTGCAGCTTTCAATTTATTACTTTGATTTGATCATGCAAGGCGTGGATGTGATCTAGAAGGGTTGTATCAAATGAGATGTTTGATCCGTGGGCAGCCACTTACTGCTGGTGTGTTTGGCAAATTGGATTTCAAGTCTTGTTCTGCAACTACCGTGTCATTTTTTTGTTACCCACATTGATTTCAGCATACTTTTTGATTGATACAGCCTCCACACAAACAAAAATAATCAATTCAGTCTCATGAAATGTTTCAATTGGCACGGGCCTGTGGAAACATGAGGCCTAATTCGAGCACATAAAACTATACACAGAAAAGAGGTACCATAGATTCTGGCAGGCATCCTGTTAGAAATGTGGTCAATGTCGGCATTGTTGACATCACTGCAGCTCGGTTGCCATTAGAGGGAAATGTGTAGCTAAATTATGAAACAGAACACTTAGTGACAGATGTGTCAAAAGACCATTTGCCACCAAAACACCCATGCTTATATTTGTTTGTCTATAACTTGCCACACCTTGACATTCACTCATTCATTTGATGCCCATGTGTAAATATTTTGACCCCTCCCCCCCAGCCGGAGCTCCATCTACCACAGTGTTGAGGGTCCCCTCACCTATGTTCTCAATGGGGAACTGATCACTGAGCCCCGTCCACTGCCCCTGCCCCCAACGTTGCCCCCACTGCCACCCCAGCCCCTGCCCAGCCACACATCCCAGGCCTCCTTCGTCTCAGCCCTGGCCATGGAGGAGGAAAGCTCTGTGGAGGCCGAGAAGACAGCTGAACCTGGCCCTGTAACCCGCCAGCCCCACGTCATGGCGTGCTACCAGAGCTACCTAGCCCACTACCAGGTAAACCCTTTTGTGTTAGTCCATATACAGTATGTGCAAATCCTGGGTCCATCAATGATCGAAACAGATACTTGTATAATGTATACGCTAAACCTGAAACTGTAATTTTGTCTAATTAAATCACCCTTTGCTTCACCTCTGCCAGGTCTCAAATTGGTCTGTCAAACAGCCCACCAATAAGAGGACCTCCAAGTCTTCTCTGCACCGCCCCCTAGATTTGGACACACCCACCAGTGAAGAGAGTTCCGCCTCCTTTGACCAGCTGTCTGTCCCCAGCTTTAAGGTCTTTAACTAATAACTAACAGTTTTTGTCTGCGTGTAGCGAAGTTATTGGCTCCTTCAGCATGTGATACTATTAGTTAAACTTGAGGATTGTGTCTTAGTATTGGCTGTTAAAATGGTTAAATGGTATGTGTCTGTCCGTTATACACCCAGTACACCAGTTTTGGGGGGTAACATTTTCTTTCACATTACAGGTGATAAAGCAGGGCCTCTCAGCCAGCTCCCTACTAGACAGAGGACTTCAGCTGATGGGAGAGAACAACAGGTATTTTAGCCACATTTTTTTTCACCCATCTTACCCAATAAATTTACAGTAAAAACCTCAAGAAAGTGTGTTTTTCTTGTATTTGTATATCTCTGCATGCTCAACAGCAACCAAATGACATATTGCTTTACACTATCCTTCCCTTCATTATTAATATATAATTCATGACCAGAGATTGTCAATATCAAATTCAAATAAGCTTTATTGGGGATATTTCTTTACTGGCTCTATATTGCCAAGCCAGTAAAGAAATACAATATAATACATATATAATAATAATAAAAACAAATGGTTAGCTGTAATCCTTATACAGTATACAGGTGTAATCTCTCAATCATTGTCTCTGTGTGCCTCCACAGTACACCATATACCCCACTGGACAAGAGGGCCATGGAAAACACAGATGAGGACACAACAACAGATGACTGGACTCTGGAGCAGCCCTTAGCTCAGACCAGGACCACTGCCATCGTGGAGGTGAAGGGAGCCGTCAACGTGGTGCTCACGCCTCTTGTGGCTGAATCCCTGGACAGGTAGTTACTATCCCTCATGGAGTTTTTCTTTTTTTTTTTTCTTTTTTTTTTTCTTTTCTTTTTTTTTTTTTAAATCTGTGTAGGTTGTATCTGTGGGTGCTTTATTGACCACATCCCCCTTAGGTTTTCAATCTCAGTTTGAAAATCCTGATTAGAAAAGTAAAATAACTTTCTCACACTACACATTCTTAGTTAAGTTTTTTTTTTTGCCTGAAATTATTTCAGGCTAAAAAAAATGTATTTGACCTTAAACCAATTTAATCCCTATGCACACTGCGTCTTGGATCCAAAAGTCTGCTGACAGTGCTTCAGAGTCTGGTCTCGCTCTTGGTTGTCTACCAGTGTGAATCTTTAGTTTGCCAAAGGCTAACAGTTCTGGGTTTACAATGGTCTAACAAGCATTTAGCTCTTGGCTAGTGCAGTGTGCAGATGGGTAAACTGTAGCTAGAATGTTGAAGAGAGGCCAACCTCCAAGTACTGACATAGTAATCAGACATTTTGTTGTTGTTTTTGTTTTATTACAGCTGAGTGGTCTGTTTGGCTTCTTTCAGGTACATCGAATCCATGGTCCACTTTGTCAGTATCCGTCATCCTGCAGGCATTCTGGATGACCTGCATGGGAAAGTCCTCAATGAAGCCTATCAGATCAGCAAGTCCACAGTCACTGAGTCCGTGAGTACCACAATGCACAGAACAGAGCAATATAGCTTGATATGGTAATATTTATTTATCATGATTGAGGTTTTTGAATGTTGACATACAGCTTAAATCTGTGTTTGTATCAACTAATATTAGAGTAATTTGCTAAGTAAAACCTGTAGTTCTTGTGGTAGTGTCAACTCTGTCACACTCAATTATTAATCAATAGTATGAAATAGGTGTTTAAATAAGTCCGTTCTAAATGTTTTGAGATTTGACAAAAATCAGCTTCCCAATTTAAAAAAAGTGGCTTTGTTGCCCAATGACTGATGTCCCACTGTTTTGGATCTGGACCCACACAGAGCCAAACAGGCAAGCAGGAGCACAAGCTGTCCAAGACAGAGGGCACGACCCCTGGCTCGCTCAACATCTCCCATGGCCAGACAGACCTGTCCGTCAAACCAGATAATGTGAAAATCAAGGGCCTCCAAGCCAACGTCTCCATCCCCAAGGTAAGACCCATGACCCCGAATAATGAGAGGCCAGCAGTGATCTGATACTATCTTACCTCTATCAAATGTAGCCTATACTATCAAAACCATTCAGATTCTTATTCCACTGAATTAAAGTCTGTTTGCTTAACTGGATACATAATACATTTTTCTCATTTGTAACTATTAGCAATATAGATCATATAGAGAAATACCCCCAAAATCTTACGTTTGGGGAAAAATAGCCTCACACACAGTATGACTAATCTGTTTCTTACTGTATTCGTCCTTGCGGAGCAATAATTTGTCTTTCTAACGAGCTTCTCGTGGGCATTGCTATTATTTATGTCCATAGCATCCAATTATTTATTATATAAGTTATTTTTTAGACAATATTTTACCTCACAGTGGGGTTTAGTTGTCTTTTTTGTTTTGTTCTCTCTTGCAGGTGAACCTTTGCCTCATGCAGGCGTCTGTAGAGGAGGGGTCGCCGTCTTGCTCCAATAAGTGCGTCACACATGTGTCTCTAGTGGCGCTGTGCTTCGACAGGATTGCCACCCAGTTCAGAATGAACAGGTAACGCCTCGACTGCTCCTCGTGTCATTGTGTGCGTGTGCGTGTTTGTGTGTGTACAATGACGAAGCTTTTTGTAGTATATGTGCTCAGGGCCAACATGCCTGCCTTGCGTGCTTTAAAATGCCTGCTGGCACATTCAGCTGTGGTTGTTTGGATGTCATTTTTTCAAGAGTACCATTCACCTTGGATCCAATTCAGCAGGGTGGATCTCTGGGAATTTGGGAATCATTCACTTGTATTTCGTTTTTTTTTTTTTCTGTGCTCAGAGTACAATATCAACAAATTGTATTTCTCTGATTTTGCAACAGCAGCCAAACTCAAACACACATTTTCACTCTGCTCCTTTCAGGGGGATTGTAGAGGAGACGCCCAACACCACAGAACATGGCCGACCATCAGTCATGTTGGAGAAGTACGCCTCAGCCACCAAGATGCAGCCTCAGTCTTCCGGCTCGCTGCGCTCCAACGCCGGCATCGAGAAGGGCAAAGAGATCGCCGCCAGGCTCAACGTCCACCGTATCCACAGCCAGCTGCGAGGCCTCGACTCCACAGGTTGGTTCAGGAGAATGAAATCCCTGTTTGATCCCTTGTGCCACGTTTTGAAGTGGTTCACTGGCCTTTTACATTACCTTCAACCTCTTTGTTTGCAAAGGTGTTCTTACTTGACCTTGAGTAACAAGCAGAAGTATTCAGACCCTTTGACTCCGAAGTGATTTTAAAAGGCTCTTTTTTCAGATTGTTTTGTAGTGTATGATAATGTTGCATTTTCTAATAGTTGCATTGTTTCTTCTCCTTTTTGTAGACATTGGCACATGTGCCATCACAGCAATCCCTTTTGAGAAGTCCAAAGTCCTGTTTGGCCTGGAGGAACTGGAGGAGTTTTCACTGGTGGATGAAACCGATGCCCAGGGCACAGCAGGCGATCTCAGTCGTTCCACGGCGTCTCTTGAGAAATGGGGCTGGATCATGTTTGAATGCGGCATCGAGAACCTCACCGTCAAAGGTAAGACATCCCAAACTCTCTGAGCAGCAGTCATCCCTTACATTGAGACCTAAGGGTATGAAAAAAATCAAAGAAGGGTGTAGGGGAGCTTTTTGTGTTTATTACACTTTGTGTTGCAGGGGGCCGTCAGTCAGGAGCCATTCTTTACAATGCATTTGGTGTGATGGGACGCTCAGACACCGGGGGGAAGACAGGTATGTCTAAGTCCAATGGTTCGACCGGCTCTCAGACGGGCAGCGGTTACAGCACTGACGTCTCTGATGACAACCTGCCACATGACACTATCAGCCCTGCCTCTGATGCCAATGAACACTCGGACTCAGACGACCAGGTGACATACTGAGAAATGCTCTCTATGCTACTGTGAAGTAAAAAAGTACATCTCTCCCTCAGATTTTTTTTTTGCTCTGGTTAAAAAAACCCAGGTCTGAACCAACGTAAATTTAACTCTATGCAAAACTCTGCAGTATTATTTTATGAGCTCGGTTAATATGACTTTTTACCATGGCATTTGAGTTTCACGGTACGTTCCAGTCCTTTTTTATATGGTTTTCTTAAGGTCGACAAACACCTGAAAGCCTTTTTAGCTCTGCTGACAGTGACCTCAAACTTTCACTTATGTGAGGACAAAATCAGTTCTCTTTAAGCCTATTTCTTCTTCATTTTATCTGTTACAAATGTAAGTTAGGGCAAGCTTACGAGCTCCTAAATGTCACAGAAAGTGTAGGTGGATGCACACTTGTTAACAGAGAATCAAAGCTCTACAGCACTGTTTCCTGCGTTTTTATTTTGCAAACATGGAAATGTCCCTGCCTATTACCAGGCTTTGATTCAGATTTGAGTAATTGTCTGACATTGGTAATTCGAAATAATCAGGTTGAGCCTGATCAGAGAGAGAAAAAAGAGATTAAAGTCATCAAACAAGGAAAGATCCAATCTGATCTTGAAAATAAGCGATGATGGCAAATCAAAGCTGTAATCAGGCTGAAAGTGATGTGTTGGCAGTAAATTCATTCCAAAGCTGCAATACTGGAACTTATTCCCACCAGCCAGTCTTATCCACCTCTTAAACCCTGTTCTCTGTGTTCTGTAGGATGAAGGGGTGGAGTCAGATGACCTGAAGAAAGACCTCCCCCTCATGCCCCCGCCTCCTGACTCCAGCAGCATGAAGCTGACCATCAGGGAGATCTGGTTCAGTTTTGCAGCTCCCACTAATGTGCGTTCACCTTCACAGGCCATCTCCAGGTACGACTTCACTGACATACAGTATATATGGACCTCTTTACAAACATCCTTTCACATGATTACAGTAAGTCCGTGATTTGAGCTGAAAACTACACAAATAGGTAAATTCTGGTATATTTCAACCTGCCGTATTTCCCATAAATGTGGCTATCATGACGCTATGGGGCGTGCAAACTTTGCACTCGCCACCTCCGAGATTCAGGGAATCGAGGATTCAAGATTTTTACATGAATTGTTTCAAATGCTTGTGTCTGAGTCCGACCAAGTAAATGCAGAAAGCAGACCCCTGTAATAGTTATTACGGCTAACTGCATATCCGGGGCACATTTATGCGAAATAAGCCAGGTAGAAATATACCTGAATTTTCCCTTAAGTTGAGACGAAAAGCAACCGTATTTCACCGCCATCTGGCTGAAGTGGTGTGAAGGCAATATAGGGTGATATGTACAATATTATCTTAGAGAGTTTTTTTTATTAGAATCCTCTCTTGTGTGCCCCTGGCAACGGTTGTGAATGATCCAGACCTGTCAGCCTCACGGAGTTTTATTATAACTCAACTAATAAAGTGCACCATGTACCTGGTGTCTGCAGTTGAGAAAAAGCCAACAAAAATCTGTTCTTAACCTTTGTGATAGAAAACAGGTTGTTAGAACCTAGAAGTGTAATATATATTAGGATATTTTGTGTAATAATCAGTCGTTATTATAAGGTGATAAAAGATCCTCTGATTCTCTCGTGTTTACAGGCAGTTGAATCTGCTCAGCACAGCCACGCCTGCCATTGGAGCCTGGCTGGTTCCCATCGACCAGCTCAAATCTTCTCTGCGCAAACTGGACATGGAGGGCACACTGCGTGTGTGTGCTGTTATGGGCTGCATCATGACAGAAGCTCTTGAGGTCAGCAGTTGTTTGCTGACACAAACAAATGATCACATGTGAAAAATGTCCAGTATCCTCTGATTGCATAAATGAGTTAGCATTTTATCAAACCAGCTCTTGTTTTTTTTTGTTTTTTTTATCAGCTTGTAAATGTGAAGGAATCTAGTTTTACTTGATTTCATGTGCACTGGTTTAAAACTTTTGTTTTAGCTCTTTTTGTCTTACCTCAACAGAAAAAGAGCATCCACATCCCCATCCGGAGCAAATACAACCGCGTGACTAAACGAGCTCGCTACCTGCATGAGAATCCCTCCTGTATGCTTTGTAACATCCTTCACCGCTATCTGCAACAGGCAGACTACTCTGTCATAGAGGAGGCTACCATGGTGAGTGTGAGGCCTCTGAATCTCTTCTTTTCCATTGCATCAGTTTTAGGAAACTGTTCAACTTGATCCTGTATAGTTCAGTGGCTACTAAAATGTATGTTATATGGTCTCATTTGGACAAAAAACAACCACCAATTAATGTAAGTGGTCTTAAGTGCTCTTGGCTCCCCTTCACTATTTTAATTAATCCCATACCTGTGGCACTAATCCAGTTCTTTCCATTTCTCCTTTCCGTCCCAGAATGACGGGGTTCCAGCCCTTGTAACTCTGAAGAAGGGTCTGGTTGCTCTGGCCAGACAGTGGATGAAATTTATTGTGGTAACTCAAGGCTTCAAAGCTATTGGTCTGATAAGGCCCAACCAGCTTACCAAACACAAGGAGTCTCAGCAGAGCCAGGGTGAGACCATCTTGGGCCTGGACAACGGTGCTGCACTGCAGAGTGATACCAGTGCCGATGGAGCTGAATTTGAATTTGACGCAGGTGGGAACTTACAGCTGCTAATATTATTTTGACGGGGTGGGGTCTGTGAAACCCCTGACCGCTACTTCTCAGTGTTTTTGTGCAGAAATAACTGTCTGTCATCACTTGTTAGTGAAAAGAGATGTAGACATAAATGAGTATGAATCTTCAGATTTGACTTTTAGAGCAGTCATATGGTCCTTCTCGGAATTTTATTTTATGTAATTATTGTGAAGCCACAGTGAGTGAACACACCATGTTGCTGGAGGGAGCATGCAGTCGCCCCCCGCCGAAAGAAGCAAACTCTGGGCCTGTCAGCGGAGTGGAGATCATGAGGAAACTGTCTAAGTCCCATACACACAATGAGTCTGCACTCAGGATAAAGGTACATTGAGAATTAGTGTATCTTTGTGTCCCAGTTATCTGTTGTAAATCCATATTGGGTTGCATGAGATTGTACAGATATACTTAATAAATACAATGTATACATGCACAATCAGATTTCTAGGGCTGCAACTTCCATTATTTCCATTATTGATTAATCAACCAATGTCTTTTCTCAATTGTTCATCTATAAAGTGTCAGTAAACAGTGAAAAAGTCCCCAGAACCCATGGTGATGTCTACCAGTGTATTGTTTTGTTTGACCAACTGTACAAAACCCAAAGATCAGTTTCCTATCATAGAAGACTGAAAAAAACAGAAAATATTCACATTTGAGAAGCTACAGACAGGGAATTGTTTTTGCTTAAAAATGTATTTAAGCAATTAACCGATTGTCAAGACAGTTGCCGATTAATAGTTTGTCGTTTTACTTAATTGATTAATCAAGTAATCATTTTTCTCTGCACATTTCTGTACCTGTACTATAGCGCACTGTATGTAAACCAGATTGTGTTGATAACGGCGTACAATTTTCCGATATCCAGCTTACTCGTCCAGTGAGAGAGAGTTCCACAGAAAAAGATGAGAGGTTACCAGTACATGCAAAATCTTCCAGTGCAGCCACAAGTTTCTTTTAAAGGATGTACTTTTGTAGCAGCCAGGATGTGTTAGCAAGGGTTGTTTCACTTTTCCCAAAGGAGGAGGATTACATGGCGAGCTATCAGAGAAACAGAGGTGATATATTCATGCTTGGGGAATATTCTTTTATCTTTCCTGGAGCATACCCAAAATGGCAAAAATAAAATCCAAATACGCTAAACCAAAAACAGTATAGTTGAAATCGTTAGTTGATTAATCAATTAGTCGATCAACAGGAAATGAATCTGCACCAATTTTGATAAAATTATTTAAATTTTTTAAGCAAAAATGCCAAAAACTCAGTGGCTCCAGCCCCTCAAATGTTAATATTTGCTGGTTTTCTTAGTCTTCTATGATAGTAAATTTAATACCTTTTGGTATTTGGACTGTTGATCAGACGAAACAAGCACAATGAAGATATCGCCTGTGTTTTTCACTATTTTCTGACGTTTTATAGCTTAAACGGTTGATCCGAATTGAGAAAATAATCAGCAGATTTGTCGAAAATGAAAGTAATCAGTAGTTGCAGTCCTGAAAAACACTGCTAATGTGAACGTTGCAGAGTGCTTTGAAGGAAAATGACATTTCACAGCAGACGCTGCTGTCCTCCCTGTAGTGTGAAGGTGATTCCACTTTTGGAAGGCCAGGAAGGATCAGAGCTGACGCTGAGTGTCCTCTCTCTTCCAAATTAAACTGTAACATGTGTTTGTTTATACCATCTCAGGGTCTGTTGAGGGTATACAGCTCTTTCGTCAAAAAAGTATTACCTCAACTTGGTACTATTTCCATAATGGATCGTGGCAGTTGCTGTGTATTCCATTCATCTTTGAAATATAAAAAGCCACAGGCAGTGGTATTGTGTGAACATGACCTCGTCTCAGTAATCTGTACATTTGTACCCAGGGCTCCCATCCATACCAGTCGCTGAGCTACACCAGCGGTGACACAGCAGCTGACTCACCCGCCCATGTGAGCCGCGCAGGCATGCCGGCCAAGGACAGCCCCAGGAAGGAGAGCCTCCTGAGCAATCTGACAGGCAGCTTTCGGAGTCTGCACAACCTGCTGGAGGGCATGCCCCAGAGGAACGAACCTTCTGCCGCCACTGCAGCCAAGAGCAGCTCCCTCACTCGCACAGGTACTCATGCCTGGACCGCTGCTGTGTAGCTGCTGCTGACTACAGTATGTGAAAGGTCATGGTAACAGAATGTGTGAGTGTATTTGTCATTTTTGCTGTGAGGCTGACCTCTACCGTTCAATAGTGTGAATAATAACAAACCAAAAAAGATTCACAGCTTGGTCATTCGTCGAGCACATGCCCACAGTGAGTTACTTTGTTTTACGCAGACCCTGTCTTTTTCATAACTTTTATTATCCCCAAATTTAAATTTGCATTAATCACATGTGTCTTTATGATGCAAGATGAAAGTTATCTGTGAACAGCGGATGAACAGCATCTATGTGATTTTTTTTTTGTAGTCTGTTTCATGATGTAATGTGCTCTCAATCTCTTTCATCTGATGTTCAGGAAACAGCTTAGGGACAGACATGCTGACCGAGCATCCACTGCTGTCAGAGCCCTCCTCCGTCAGCTTTTACAACTGGATGTCCAATGCTGTGGGCAACAGGACAGGGGCTGGTACCCAGGACTCCCTGGTTAACCGCTCCCAGCACAACAGCCTGCAGACAGGTCAGACAAGGTGGACTCCGAGTTTGCCCTGGAGGTTTTCCACTTATCAAATCCTCATTGTGTATTTATTAAAAATCTCATTTTTAGTCATAAAATCCCTTAACATTTGGATGAGAGTTCCAGTTCATTAACATGAACTCATTTCTGTGGAACCTTGAGGGCAAAATTATTCTATTTTTCTATTATTAAAGCTTTAGTTATAATGCTGTTAGAATAGATGCTAATCGTTAACACCTTCATGCTTCTCCTAGTACAGCAGCAGCTGACGAATTCAGTTAAATGTCCATGTAATGTTGCTGTTTTACTAGACCCACTGGATTCTCTCGGCAACCGCTACCAGTACCAACCACTGCCAACAGTTAACAGTCCAGAAGGAGGTCAGGGATTGTTGCTCAGTGTTGTGCTGATGGTGTTGGTGAACTAATTAACTAGGTAGCAGTTAGTTTGTTCCCCTTTGTTCGTTATTAAGTAATCAACACCCAGAACTCTCTGTCAGTCCTGCAGGAATACCTGGAAACAGGTATGTTGTTTGTGTGTAAATAAGACAAGATTTCCTTCATTCATGCTGGAGGGAAATTTATTGTTTGTAGCAGCAAAACATTAGACATCAAAGTCAGGAATTTTCAAGTCCTGCAATAGTGCCTTTTAAAGAATAAGACCAAAGTCAATTTTTATTTGTGCATAGATCTTTACAATTGTCTTACCTGAGTGCCACACGAATGATTTTTACCATCCAGAGCAATTCATGCCTGTTTAGATAAGATGTCAAAGCAGTTTGAGCAAACAATGCAAACCTCAGTTTATAACTTTTGAATTAGAACGCACTGATACACTTTTTCTTTCCCACTACCAGTACAGATACAGATACAGGCACCATCAAAACATGTATGTTAGGTTAATTCCCCTGTCAGTGCCCTTGACCAAGGCGCACTGGCTTAGGACTGGAGTTGGTCCCCAAGCGCTGCACAGTGGCTGCCCACTGCTCCTAACACGGGTTAAATGCAGAGAATGAATTTCCCTACAGGCATCAATAAAGGATAACTTGACTTCACTTATTGGCCAATATTGAGAACCAGTCCAACACCAGGGCTTTTTTCAGTTTTAAATCTGTTTACCTCATAGATTATGAGTGGTCATCTAATACAGCAGCCTGCTAACATGTCATTAAAAACGTGCTTAATGATCTAAAATGTGTTTGATATTAAAAGAGTCAAGTGGTAGCTATTTTCTTGTAGTTATTAGACTCTCTGGGATCCCTTGTAACTGTGCTACAAGCCTGCAGAGGTGTTGCTGTGATGGATAGATAAAGTCATGTGTTGTTTCCTCACTGTTACCTTCCTGCCAAACATTCTGTGAGAACCAGAGCATATTAGTGGAGTTTAGCGACCTGAGATTTTGTTCATCCCTCACAGCGCTGCTCTTTCCCACCCTCTGTACTCCCACTCATCTTCTGAGTTACAAACAGCTGCACTCTGTTTGTTTCATCCTCCCTCGATAGTAGCTTAATGTTTGGATCGCTGAAAAGATACATCTTACTTTCACAATTTAGCAGAGCACCTCTGATTGTGTGGGCCGAATTTAAACGTGTGACGGGCTGGATTTGTGCCCAAGACGATATGCTTTGTCGTTATCCACTCACCCAGGTGTCAGTCAATGGCAGCACAGCAAATTAGTGAGAACAGTTCCTCACAAACAAATGAAGTGAATGTGATGGAGCTGTTTAGAGTTCCAAATTGTGCATAACACTCCCTGTAATGTGATTGTTGCCTTCCATTTAATTCCCTCTTACGTCTGCGTTCGATGAGGAGCTGGAAGCGGCAAAGCGTTTCACCCTGCTGCACTGTCCATGCTCCAGTAACATGCTGCTACTGAGCCGCTCCTCTGCTCACATGCTCTGGTGTCAACACATTTTGCAAGAAGACACAACAGTAGCTCCCGAGCCCTGCCCGGTCTCACACCACATGTATCCCAAACCTCTCTTCCACACTCTTAGGTGGGACGTGCAACCTGCCCACAATCCCCTCAGCGTCAGACTTCAACACAGTGCTGTCCAGCGACCAGAACACCCTGGATGGGACCCACTCCCAGCATAGCACCAGCCAGGACGACATGGCCGACATTGAGGAGGGCAACCAGTGCCCAGCTGCTGTTCAGCTGGCCGATGCTCAGGTGCTGCGAATACATCTGTCTGCATTTCTTTGTCATTTATTGAATTATTGTGCTTGCTGTCTAAACTTTCACCAGGCAGGCGATTAACATGATGTCTGAAGCTCTTTAATAAGTCTTGAATTCTGTGGATTTGTGGTTTTAGAATTGGTTAAAAATTTGGTTTTAAATGGGGTTCTTATTTATTTCGATAGCATGGAAACTGGCAGAATATTTAGGTTTAAAATACAATGATTTGCAAATGATGTAATGTCACTTATGCTCTTGAAGTCCTTCGTCTTGCCGTGATTCATGTTTATCTTCATTCCATATGTACGTGTCGGAAGCTCTATCTGCAAGGCTCATAGTTGAGTTAACACATATCCTCTACAAAACCTGTCTTCATTTTGTGCCTTGATAACTTTTTTTCCACCCTCAGGTTGTTTTCAAGCCTTTGCTGAGCTATACAGGCATCCAGGCCCAAGACACCACTCCCCTTAGTTACAAGATGTATTTTGGAGAGCATCTGTCTTTTTCTGGAAACCTAGAGTGTCTCCGAGCGGACATTGTCGACTCTGACACCTCCAAAGAGCGGAAAAACAAAAGATCCAGGAGGTAAAATAAATCTTAATGATAACATTTGAATAAAATGTTTAGGTAATTCATTTGCATTCTTTTTCCTTACTTGTCAGTGTGTTTTAGTGTGGTATTCACTCTAAACGTAAGTATAGAATGCCTGCTAAATAGTCACTCCCTCCATCTTTAGGCAAGGCATGGTGAACCTCCCTCCGCTGGAGTTCAAGCCCGCTCTGCTGATTGAGACATTCAGCCTGAATGCAGTGGTGATGGAGAAATCAACTAGTGCTCCACAGGGCCCCACCGCAGCGCCACTCTCCTTCCACGACCTCAACCGCCGCCACTTCAACACATTCCACTGTGATTTCACCACCGCCTGCCAGGCCATCAGCCAGCGTGTGGACATGGCCCTGGTGCGCCTCATCCACCAGTTCAGCACTATGATCGACGACATCAAGGCCACGCAGACTGACATCAAGCTGAGCCGCTACACCGCTGGCTCGGCCTCCCCGACGCCCACCTTCAAGGCCCGGCCGTACCGTCACTTCAGGTCCTCCGACTTCAGCCGCAGCTCGCGGGGCAGCCTCAACGGGGCGGGACGCAGCGGAACACAAACTCTGAAGAGCAAGAGAGGGGTGGGTGGAGCGGGAGGAGCCGGTGGCGGAGGAGCAGGCGTTACTGGGGGTTTACCACCCAATGGGCCTCCATCAGGCATGGACACGCTGGGGAGAAGGGAGCCTCGAGGACGAACCTCCCTTGGACGTTCAGAGCGACGCACCTCTAAGGTAACTATAATAAAGAGAGACTTCTTTTTTTCTTTTTTACAATTTTGAGGAGTCATCTTCTAAAAACACAAAGGTCAAAATCATATTCGAAGAAGTGATTCCAGTGATTGTATAGAACCTTTCAGTAAAATTGCAGCAGCCTATGTTCATAGTGAATGTGTAGACTTTCAACCTCAACAGCATAAACAGAAATTTCTGTCAGATATCAGCAAACGCTAAATAAATCACGAACCCACTCAGAATGTTTATGTTTTCCCGTTTATAAAGGTCCCATAGAACACCCAAAGCAGGTCATTGCAAAGTCTAGGAGCCCAATTGCCTTTTTTAATCTACATCTTGGAACAACCAGTAACTGCCTGAGGACTTAACTTAAGATCTGGCTCAAGTAGTGTTAAAAAGTCTCGGATATTCTTGGTGGCACACCTGCCCAGACCTTTAAATATGATCAGTAAAATCACAACATGTTTCATTTTCCACACACAAACCCTAGAGGGAGCCAGTAGATAATAGGAGTTTCACAGAATGGGCGCCATTCACTGAAACACAGTGAATTAGTTTATCGTCAACAGTTTTCAGGCAAATCATGAAAAATTGTAGAATCTTCTCTGGCTTGATAGTTATCACCAGGACAGTCTGTGTTTGTACATGAGCATGTGCTTCAAACTTCAAGAAGCTAAGCATTTTTTGAAATAAAGAGATTCTTATAAAGGTAATAGATGACAGCGTACAGGCTCATAAAATTACTGTTACAGTAAACAGTTGGACAATAAAAGTAGAAATAAGTCAGCCAGACTGTTTATTTACCCTTCAGCCCCATGATGCATATTGTGACATTTCTGTTCGTTTCATACTGCGGATTACTGTGCAACGTCTTCAGGTGTCAAGGAAGGGCTCTCGTGACGTGGCAGACCACATGGCCATCCAGATGGACGACTCTGACTCCATCACAGTGTCAGAGCAGAGCGAGCCGTCAGCAGAATGTTGGCAGAACATGTACAAGCTGCTCAACTTCTACTCCCTCATCTCCGATCCCACTGGAATCCTGGAGAAAAGCTCCCCAGAGAACTGCCTTTCAGGTGCAAGTCCACTTCCAGCAGTCATCCAATTCCTAATTGGCATCCTTTATCCCACCCATGCATTTCCTCTCTACTGTCCTTTGCACTTTTACCTTTTTTATACCTTCATTCCACAAATCACTTTTTTAAAGATATTGCTGTGTGTTGCTTTTTGATTTCCCCTTTTCCCTTTCTTCATCTCCATCTCTGCACCCTCTGCTCTGCCTCACAAACCTTGCTGTTACATCTCAATTCTCCCCTGACACCCCTTCTTCCTTTCTTCCCTCCTGACCTGAACTACAGGTCTTTGTGTTTCATGACTGCTTTATTCATCCAACTCTCAAATGGCTTTAGTTACATTGCTTATGTTTTTGTGATTTTCACTGGATTTATACTCCGTACATTACACATTTTCCTATACAAAAGTCAGTACTCAGTTGCTGCTATTTTTTAATGCATTAGATACTTGCTGTAATTCATAGTTAATATATCATAATGCTGTACTTCTCTGCTGTGTCATATGTAATACTTCCCATAATTTCTAGGTAATTTTTCCTGATGTTAACTTTTGCTGCTGTTATGACCCCACATTCCCCCTGAGGAGTTCATTAAGTATGAGAGTAGCTTATAGCGGTGGGACAGTGTTTCAACAGAACACACCTTGACGCAGTGACACAATGAGTTCCTTAGGGACTAAAACTTTGCATTACATTTTGCACTACATTTTTGCAAGAGGGACATGTCATCCTGCTAAACCTGCAGTTAAAGAAATACTGTATCATGGTGTATGAAAATCATACCCCACAAATAATGTCTAGTCTTTACAAAATTACTTCCAACTTCTCATGCAGTCATCAAGTTTTGATGATATCACACAATAGCGGTATAAGCATCTTGGGTCTTTTTTGTTTTGTATGCACCTACAGTGGTTGAATTGTGATTTGTATTTTGCTATTCTATGCTGTCTCTCTTTTCTGCAGAGGGTGGGCGTCGGCCCTCGGAGCCGCTCTGTAAAGTGATCTTTGAGAACGAGCAGCAGGACCCCGCCACGCCCAACAAGCCCCCCGGTGCGGGCGGGCGGCGGCGGAGCCTGGTGAGCTCCGAGCCCCAGCACGTCACGCTCATCGTGTTTGGCATCGGCATGGTGAACCGCACCCACCTGGAGGCCGACATCGGCGGGCTGACCATGGAGGCCGAGCTGAAGAAGATCCATGGAAGTTTCACCCTGAAGGAGAAGATGAAAGGTGGGGCCCGACATCTGTGTGTTAATGTGTTAATGAACCTGAGTTTTTGTTAGCGTGTTTTATTAGCTTTTTACTTTTTTTTTCTTCTGGTCAGTCACCACAGGCAAACTGTTTTCCCTATGCACTGAGCTTAAAAAAATCCATCAGAGTTGTGGTAGTAAAGGTCTGACATCAATCAAGCATCAAAGCCAGTCTTTGGTGGATAAATGGTGAATAAATAATGGTAACATTTGCAGTCTTGAATCTTGGTCTCTATTCCTCTGTTTAAGAGTTTTAAGATGTTCCAAAATCTTGTGTCTTGATTAAATGATTGATTCCCTACACAAAATATAATTAATTTCCTTTCTGCTAAAACAAGTAGACAGCAATTCTTGGTTGAAAAAAGTTTGTTCCGTTTGATCTAATCTTTCTCTTTAATGCCACGCGTCCACAGATATCCTGCACCAGAAAATGACTGAGACGTGTGCGTCGGCTCACATAGGAGGTGTAAACATCGTTCTGCTGGAGGGCATAACACCTGACATCCAGTACGTACAAACTCTCTTTAACTCCTGCTAATTAGGGAAGTGATTTAACAATTACTTTTGTTAAATAAGCCTTTTAAATATGTAAAATACGTGTAATTATACTTTGAATAACATAACGGAGTGTATTGATCTTGACCCTCGCTGGATGATGGTTTGTTCAAGAATTTGTCTTTTTTTTAATGTTTTAATTATAACAAATTAATGATTTTTGCTATTTTGAAACAATATTATTTTATTTTCTGTGTTACCTAAGACAACAACTGTTTGCTGTTAACTGTGGTCTTAAAGGTATGGAACTTCTCAGCTCATAGGTGTTACAACTTGGCCAAAATGGTTATTTACTCTTTTAAGAGACTCCGTGATATCAAAACAGTGTCACAGAAGAATAACAAGAGCACAGCAACAGAACTTGCTCATGGATGCTTTAATGTCAAGTACATTTGTAATTTTAGTTTAAACTAAGAAGTAGGTGCTGTGATCTTTCCACAAGCGTTGGTGTTCGGCGAGAGCCAATTTCCGACTCCTTTCCAGCCAGGAAAGTTTAACAGCAGTTTTTGTTGTTACCGCAAGCAATTTCCTCAAAACATAACCGCTCTAATCAGGTTACAAGCCTTGTAGTCATGCATCCAGACAGGCTGATGCATCTCATCTCAATTTATACTGCTACTTCAATAAGAAGCTTTTTTTCATCTCATTCTATTTAACAGATGCTCCCACTGTGAGAATAAAACTGGGACTTAATCCTGTTTTCATACTGTATGCTCTAAACTGCACCCATGTGTTTGAGTTTGCCAGACAACCTGGCACTTCAGAGCTGTTACTGATGTATAAAATTGCCCGAAATTCAGATGTAAGTAAGAATGATTGCAGTGCCACTCCACATATTTTCCTCCTCGCCTGTTTGAGATGGACGCAGTGTGCAGACAAAGGACACTGATAAGCGATAATCAACAACAGGCTTCAATGCAGACGTGTTGGGTCACAATTAAAGCAAGCCATATGAGCAGATTCGATCCCTTACTCTAGGAAGCATTAAATAATCATGATCAAAACATACAATCAAAGTTTATATGAACAGCTGGTAAAATAAACAAAGTGACAATATACATTGATTGCTGTGGGTATACAGGAATTCTGTAAACTTTATTTTTTGCAATTGCACCTATAGTAACAATTTAGATGTGATGATAAAGGCTTCGAGAGTCTGGTCTTTTTATTTAGGTACCTTGATAGTGCTTGAATTTTACTCTTAAAAAGCTGTATGAACCCTGCAGATTGTCAGCAGTTGTTTTGAGATATTTTCTTCCAGATGCAGTTTTCCTGATAACATTAAATGTAACTCTGATTATCCGTGTTGGCTTAGTTTATTCTAGTTTTGAACCACTTTAGTCCAGAGCCTTTTCATCATAAACAGCATCTAAAACAAAAGCAGGGAGCATATCTCTCAGACCTGACCACATTTTCTCTTTAAATGGCTCCTCAATGTTCTTGCTTGTGACAAACTGTGTTTTCACTGTATGATGCCTCAGAACTGTTTCACACTTTCTTCTGCTCTTCTTCTTTTTATTTTTTTACATTCCTTGGCTTTCTCTTCCAACTACTTGCATAGACTGGAGGATTTCCCAACATCTCCCACCAGCACAGCTAAACAAGAGTTTCTGTATGTTATTGCATTTCCATTTAGGGCTCACACATGCATTAGTAAATCAAAAACACAGCTGTCCTGATTGCACATCCTTCATCTGTCTGAGTCGCCTGTCACCCATGTGTATTTTCAGGACTCTCCTTGTTACCTGTTTGTGTGTATGAAGCCACTTTCCTAGGTTACAGAGGCCTAAGGGTTACCATTCCTGTTGTTTTTATGAAAGCAGAAAGTTGGCTGTTTTTATTTTTCGTTCTTGCCTGTGCTCTTAATGTTTTACAATCTGACAAAATACTGAAATATCTTACAGTCACTCTGATATTTCAGCATTTAGTTTCATAAGCCATCTAAAAATAGAGACAAAAAAAGAGGCAAGATCCCAAACTCTTTTTCTACATGAGAGACCTTGCATTCAGCTGCCATGGTGCACAAATCATTACCTTCTTCATTCATGGTGGAACATGTGTCACTGTCATGATTGCTCATTCTACCTGTTCCCAGAAAACTGAATGGTGTCCTGAATCTGCATGGTGTATCACTGTTTGATGTCATCTCAGTAATTCCACTTAAATGACTCATCCATTCAAGTGTCACCTGGAAAAAATAAATAAATAACTACATTTTCAGTCCTGTCGCTCATTCCAGTTTCCTCTTTGTTTCAGAACGGTGGTCAAATGCAACATCGCCAAGTCGCAGGCCTTGTACAGCGCCCAGCGAGGGCTGAAGACCAACAACGCAGCTGTCTTCAAAGTGGGGGCCATCATGATCAACATCCCCCAGCACCCGGCTACTCTGCACAGCATGATGGTCCGCAGCTCCCACCAGCTCTCCAAGCAAATCTCTGACCTCATCCGCCAGCCCTCCAATATGTATGCCTCAGTTATTGATCCTTGAATTCTTTTTGATTTATAGCATTTAAGTAATGAGAAACCGAATCTAAAATGTATATTTAAAACCCTAAATGAATCCGTCATGCAACTTCTAATGTCATTAGATTGTATTCTATACTTAATAAAATCCTCATAAGAAGTCTTTCATATACGTAAGAACATATCCATCCAACATATATTGTTACCAGTTAACTGCTTTCAAAGCCTGTGTGTGGTCTGTTTCTATGGTAATATTCTGAATTATGTTAATATATTTATAGAGTTGTAGGTGTCCTGAGGATATTAAACAACCGTTCTATGATTTAATGTTCACAGGAATATGAGCAAGTATCTGCAAAGCTCTCCATACTAACGCACGCACACACGCATACACGCATAACTAAATCAAAGCAGTTGTAGCAATTTTTTCAGTGTGTACTTCAGTTTACCCCACACATTTGGGACTGATGTGATGGCATCCATTAGCATAGCGACAGTTACTTGATGGAGCACCACTTTCACATGTTCAAAGTCAACACTTTTGTAGATAATGAGCCAATCCTGACTGAGTGAGTGAATGTTTGTTTTTTTTCTCCCCTCACAGTCAACCCCCTAACAGGGAGGACACCCCCACCCCGCAACCCTCTGACAAAGCATCCAGCATCAATCAGACCCCGGTAGAAGCCAATGAGTTCCCTCAGCTTCCCGAAGGCCTGGAGAAGAAGCCCATCGTCCTCAAGTTTAGCGCCATGATGGATGGCATCACCATCGGGGCTGCCCTGCTGCCCTCACTGAAAGCAGAGTACAAAATGGGTCGGATGAAGAGCCATGGCATGACAGGTGTGTGTGAGAGGAGACATTCTTTAAAATGGTATTTTATTGGAAAAAATTAATTTAAAAAAAATGACATTGTCTTACTGGTGTTAATATCAACGTTGAGGCATGCCCAGTCCCTGTAAAAGAATAAGTAATGATAATTGTGCTTTATTTCTTCCCTCACTCCTCCTTTTGTTTAGGGGCACAAACCAGTTTCACCTTTGAGTTACCAAGTCACAAGCTTTGCTTCCAGTCGAAGGTGTCCCCAGTGGACATGTCCACCATGCCGCCATCGGCCAGCCTCACCCTGCCTCCAGTCACCATGTCGGGAGAGTACATCATGGAGGAGCACGAGAGCCACTCAGACCAGGGCTGGGCACCCGACGACTTACCAGCAAAGCAAGGAAACTACCTCCAAGGCAACTACCTGCGCTGTGTAGCTGAGGTAAGAGGCTCCTGATGGGTCTCCACGTTTGTGGATCTGCCACCAAGATGGATTAACAGAGCAGCCTATGTTGATTTTAACTTGCTCTTGTCTTCTCTGATGTGCAGATTGGTTCATTTGAGCACAACCTGACCACAGACCTACTCAACCACCTGGTCTTCCTGCAGAAGGTTTTCATGAAGGAGGTCAATGAGGTCATTCAGAAGGTCTCAGGTACTGTACCAAACACCAACACACACTTTTACATAAATATTTTACATAAACTTACACATACGTATCTGTGGAACCTGTACAAAACTATATCCTTTTCTTTGCTGCTGTAATAGCCCAGTTATCCTCCCAGATCAATAAAGTTAATCTAATCTTAAACATCCGACTGTTCACCACAGTATTCTGCAGCCTACAGCTACAGCTACTACTACTGCAGACACTGAAATTAAATAATTTTCCACACAAAAACAATGCCCAAGGCACTGGCACAAATCCAGTCGTGTTGGTTTCCACAGCAGCGTCGTAATTTGTTTAAGTCACTAAGCTTGATGGATGTCATTTCCCAACAGAGAGAGGACCGTGAGTTTTATGCCATTTTATGGTAAAGAATCGTAACGATTCACATCAGGGAGGAGTCTTTAAATGCAAAACAACATAATCCCGCTATATCACACGTCATCTAACATTTCACAACAGTCTGCGTGAGCTTGTGAGGTTGACTTGTATACTCTCCACGCATGCAGGAGGAGAACAACCCATCCCACTGTGGAATGAGCACGACACCTCAACAGATGCAGACAAGCCAAAAATCCTGCTTTATTCTCTCAGCCTCATGTTCAAGGTATCTCATGTTCAGTTTCTTTCAGCATCAGTCACAGTGGCTTAAGCAACCAGGTGAAGAGTTTGGTCCAAACTTTGTGTTGTTTTTAAGTAATAAAACCAGTAAAGGGGTTTTGTTGTATTTTTGAGTGGCAGTTAAGCTTTGAGGAATTTCCCCAAATGCCGTTTCTTTGTTCTCACAGGGAATCCAGATGACAGCCACCACTCCTTCTATGCGAGCTGTGCGCTTTGAGACGGGCCTCATTGAGCTGGAGCTATCCAACAGGATCCAGTGCAAGGCTCAGCCCGGTGGCAGCAGCAGTTACCTTAAACTGTTTGGCAAATGTCAAGTAGATCTCAATCTGGCTCTTGGACAGATAGTCAAGCACCAGGTACAGATCCGGCTCATACTAGTAAAATTAAAGCGGTTGTTGTTCTTTTAACTTTACTATTGGCTTAAAGAAGAGTTCCTGACTTGCAGGAACTTTAACAATAAAGTACAAAATACAATCATACAGAATCTTTTTAGTAAGGTTTGTTCCTCTTGTGCTTGTTTATAGTAGATCTCTATCTTCTCCCCTCACTTTACAGGTGTATGAAGAAGCTGGCTCAGACTTCCACCAGGTGGCGTACTTCCGAACTCGGATCGGCCTGCGGAATGCTCTGCAGGAGGAGATCAGTGGCTCCTCAGACAAGGAGGCTGTCCTCATCACGCTCAACAGGCCGATCGTTTTTGCCCAGCCGGTGGCATTTGACCGAGGTTCAGTTGACTTTTTTTCTCTACATCACATCTATTATCAAATGTCAAAGCTTGTCCTGTGTGCCTTAACACATTGATTCAAGCAGCAGCACTATTGGTTTAACTCCCAGTGGTGTCACCAATATTAATCATGATCCTCTGAGGACAACGAAATAAAAAGACCCAACAAACAGAATACAGTAACAACTTTTATTTAATATATTGTTGTCTGTTCAGTTTTTGGATCATGTTCTTTAAAGAATTTGCTCATTAAACTACAAGAAAGAAACATCAACTCAAGTTTGACATAAAACTTGTTGTAGTCAGTTATTTTTGTTGTGTGAGAAGAAAGTTGTAACCATTTCCTATTAACCTTTTTTGTTGACACTGAAGACCTCATCATCACAGCAGGAACCTGGAGATTTTTGTATTATGAAACTACCTGTTTTTGTATAGTATTCCACCTACCCAACACTGCTTGTAAAAGAAAGATGGCTCGGTTGAGGAATTGCATCTGATTTTCACACATACAAAAATCTAAATCTAAAGTTTACATGACATTCAGGATCTAATTTTATGTTCTGTCTGCCCCCATGTGTGCCCTCCTGCAGCTGTGCTCTTCTGGCTGAATTACAAGGCAGCGTATGACAACTGGAACGAGCAGCGCTTGGCCCTCAACAAGGACATCCATATGGCCACCAAAGAGGTGGTGGACAAACTGCCAGGCATCCAACAGACCTCGGCCCAGGCCTTCAGCACCCTCTTCCTGCAACTGACTGTTAACGACCTGGGCATCTGCCTACCCATCACCAACACATCCCAGGTAATCTGCCCTGCTTGGTTTTGATCTTCCAAAGTCAATATTATCAAACTGTAACATTTTTATGTTTTTATATATAAGCAATAGCAGGTTTGCAATCTGTTGGCTTCAAGGTCATTCATTTTAGATATTCACATTTACATATGTATTATCATGTTTAATGCAAATAGTGTAATCAGAGAGCTAAAAACTCATTAGCATCTTTTATTGGCATTCAAATGCCATGGTTAAATGTTTTAGCAGTGTTTCACTTTTCAACATAGAAGCCATGGTTTGTGGATTTGTTGTATTTAGCAAGTGAAATTCACATAAGATCTTTCTTTTAAAAGCAAGTTGTTTTAGTGTTGCTGGTAGTCTGTTTTAAAACACAAGGGCTTTTGTTAGAAATCTAACTCTTATCTAAAGAAAAGTAAAGCACGCAGGAATAATTTTTGGGCTTAATTCACATCATCCCCTTTTTGAAAAGAAAATTAGATTGTCCATCAGCACATTTTGCTTTTATAAATAGCCATAAAAACACAATTGCATTCTTGTTCTTTATTTTCATAAGCTTTCATAACCTTTGTTCTCAATTTTGATACCAGTGTTTCCCCTACCTAAGCAGTCTGTCAATTAATCTGCCCCAGCACACAGCTCCATTTCCCTCAACAACCTCCTATAATGTACACTTTTAATGCAAAGCAAACAACCACTGATACGATACACAAACTATAACACAGGTACATGTAGGCTTGCCTGTATTTTAATGGCAACACATTTTAATTTTATTGTACAATAGAGTTAATGGTTTTTAAGAGAATATTGGCAGTATTTTTATTTTATTTTGTCCATAAAACCCATTTTTATATGATGATTAATTCATCCAGGAGCGGTGCATCAGTTGTGCACAATGTAGAAGTCATGCACTGTGTCCCATTTTAGTATTCTTTAGTAGAGTTTGGTAGACTGCTTCCAATGCAGAATGTTTCGCCAAATTATTTATTATTACTATTTTTAAAATGTTTATTTATATGTAAAATAATTCAGAATTACCTGCTAACATTGGAAATGTTGTTAATGTTTATGTGTTGATGAAAGATTGACATGACCACCCCTACCAGTAATAGAAACCTTTAGAGGAAACACTGGATATTAATGAATGGTCCATATCAGTTGTCTTGTTATACTTACAGTATGTCCACAGAGACAAGATATACCAGCTGTTATGTCACACTTATTTCCATAGAGAGGACAAGTACCAGTTACGGAGGGCATCAACTCTGAAGCTGGGGCCAGCACATCAGTAGGCCGGCATAAAAATGCACGAAAAGTAACCTACAATTTATTACATCTCTTGTGATGGCTTGTTGTGGGACAATGACTTACTGTGATCAATACTCTTCCATGCCACAAGTACACTGCATCACAAGTGTTCATTTGTTTCAAAATGGCAGGTCACAGCACTTTGTAACAATCAGATTTCCTTCACAAAGCTGGCATAACAACTAATGAAGCTTGGGCTGGTGTCTGAGGTGTTTGGAGTGTGTAATTACTTCATACTAAAAAGACGTTATGCCAGTTGGTGTACAGAGTATTGCTTATCTGTTGCTAAAATGGAAACAAGGACATTTTTCAGGCTAATCTTTCAGAGACTTCCATGATATTGTACAAAATTTCATACACAATACTAGATCTAATGACACAGTGCAGTGGTGCACATGGCAGGCTCTGTCGACTCTTGTAAGACAAAACAGGTGGGCCTTTGGAAATTACCTGGATTCCTGCAGCACTCTGATTTTGATCCAAGTCATAATAATACATAATCAGTTAGTTCGGAGGTCAGCACACTTTTACCTGCCTCCAGTTATGACTGGGTTGATTATCAGACCCCTATCTTAGGACCAATGCTGAGTTAATCCGCAAATTCAGGTTATATATGCCTGCAATGAAACACAATCTAACAAATTGAAAATCCTGGTAACATTTCACTCATAGGTGTATTTACAAGAGCAGTGCTTATTAAAACTTTAATGTCTTGATCAGAAGTAATCTGCCAAAGTATTATTTATTTAAAATCACATGACAATAACTGCATTGATATACAGTACTGTAGAATGAAGTGTTACCAGCTAACTCTGCCTTTTCCGAAACACATGGAAGTGGGTTCTTTTTCATGTACTTCACCCTGACTTGAGGCCTGGGTAACCCCTCTCCTTGCCCCATTGCCAGGCCAACCACAGCGTAGATTTTGACACCGGCTCAGCCATGGTCCTGACCATTGAGAGCACGCTCATCACCGCCTGCTCCTCTGAGTCCCTGGTAAGCAAAGGCCACTTCAAGAATTTCTGCATCCGCTTTGCCGAGGGCTTTGAGACCTCCTGGGACGACTGGAAGCCTGAAATCCGAGGAGATATGGTCATGAATGCTTGTGAGTGAATTTTGTCACATATATGGTTCATTTTGCTTCACTTTTGTCACCTTTATTAAATGTCAAAAGCGTTGATTGAGTGAAGAAAGGACAGTATTCAAAACCAAAATAAAATATAGAATGGTTTGTTTATATTCAAGTGTTGCAAGTAGTATTTTTAAACACAGAGACTTTGTAAAAGATTATTCAAGTCTGTACTGATATAAAGGCCTGTTATCATGTGATTAATGACCTGATTTCAGTAGGTAGAAACAGAATTCTTATGTGACTTTCTATGCATGCAGCTCCTCTGAAATAGTGTTGCCTGTGTGTGGTCTGTATACAGGTGTAGTCCCCGATGGTACATATGAAGTATGCTCCAGGACTACAGGGCAGCCCTCTGCAGGCAAGTTCTTTTAACTAAGATCTGGTCCATAAAATATGGATCAAACCCTCGAGCTGCACAATAAGTATGAGACAACTGTCTGAAATTTTATTTTGCATTCATTTCATCCACATCCTCTGCTGTACTTTCTTTCCTCTTCCTCCTGGCTGCTTCCCCCTCAAAAAACAGAGAGCAGTAGCGCTGGCACCTGGACTCTGAATGTGCTTTGGAAAATGTGTGGCATTGATGTTCACATGGATCCCAACATTGGCAAGCGCCTTAATGCGCTGGGTAACACGCTGACGTCACTGACAGGTGAGGAGGACGTAGACGACATCGCTGACCTAAACTCCGTCAACATGGCGGACCTTTCAGACGAGGACGAAGCCGACACCATGTCGCCCACCATCCACATGGTCAGTCAATAATGGGTTCATGTACATCCCAGCTTTTTATTTGGGCTATTGTATAAATGATACACTATTTCCACTACAGCTAGATTTTGGCAATACTTTTGTCATTTAAATGTCACTTTCAAAATTTCAAATTATAAGAAAATATGCTGTCAACAGTAGATCATATGTTCTGTTTTTTGACTCCAATTAGGAAGTTCTCAGAAGATTTCTATACTCATTTTCTTTAGACGTGGAAGTTACAAAAGAAAAACGCAGAACATAAGAAGTGAACTTCAGCTGTCAGCTTATTATTATTGTCACAAGTTAAATGAATAGCTTGACATTTTGGTAAATATGCTTATTTGCTCTCTTGCTGATGGGAAGATTGATACCACTCTCATATTTGTCCGTTAAATATAAGGCTACCGCCAGTTAGCTTAGCTTAGCACAAAGCCTGGAAACGGGGAAACGGCTAGCCTGGCTCTGTCTGAAGGTAACAAAAGTTCACCTACCAGCACCTCTAAAGCAACAACAATTTGTGGTTTCATGGGAAAGTCCCCACTGGATGCGTGGCAACCTCACAGTGACAAGAAGACTCCATGAGGTCACTGCGCCCGGCCAAGAAATAGTCCGGCACATAACCCCAAGTAAAACCACAAATTGTTGTTTTTGCTCTTGTACAGAATCAAACAATCGAGATATAATGTGTTTGTTTGTGAGCTTTAGAGGTGCTGATAGGCGGATTTTGTTACCTTTGGACAGTCTTTATGCTAAGCTAAGCTAACAAGCTTCTAAAGGTAGCTTCATATTTAACAGATAGACGATAGACAGATGAGAGTGGTTCCATCTTCTCGTCTAACTCTCTGCAAGAACGCGAATATGCGTATTATCCAAAATGTCGACCTTCTCCTTTACTATCTCCTCAAAACATTTGAACAAATCCTTCCTGGCTTACCTTAAAGCTTCAGAAGGTAAAGTCTGACCCGAGTCGTCCATTCTTCCACCTCTCCACCCATCTGTCCCTGCCGTTGTTTACAGAGTCCAGAGGGCCAGTTCAGCCCTCGACTGACCTTAAGGAAACGTCTGGTAAACCACATCCTGGGCCTCAGCCCCAGGCCTCAGAGTGTGTCTGTCCCAGCTGACTACTTAAACTGTGCATCGCCTCGCCTCCAAGCGGGCAGTGCCAGAGCCCAAAGACCCCTCTCCTGGGCCTGTGTATGTAGCCACCCATAGTGTTAAACTCTTCTCTACACTGAAAAAATCACTTGCAAGGTGGCGTTCACCTGCAGCTATCAGATGAAGGCTGTGGATTCCAGAATGCTGAGCAATGCTATTTTATGCTTTCATACTAAATAGCATGATAATGGAGAACAGACTCGCTTAGCATTTGCTTTCACTGCCCTCCTCACTAAGCTTCAATGATGGGTGAAAAGAAATAAAATTCCCTGTGGCAATAGAGCTTTATTTTTTCCTCTTGTATGGAGTGGTGGTGGTGGTGGTGGTGGTGTCTCCTGTTTTGTGACATTTTGTGTTTGATCATACCTGGTGTGTGGATTGAGCTACATATGACCTGTTCTGATTGAATCATTACAATCAAAATAACTCACCTTTAATCAGACAGACTTGGGAAGGATGTATTCTCATTTACAGCAGCTGCTTGGCGGAAATATTTCAGGGAAAAAATGGTTTTTGGGTTTAATCAGCAGGTTTGTTTGTTTTGTCATCAGCCTTACCAGATGTGTGTGTTCGGGTGTGTATCATTGCTTTGACCCAACAGGAGACCATTGACCCCAGAAGGCAGATGGCGATGGGGAACCAAGTGATTGACGCTCGTGGGAGGAAGTTCACCAAGAGGGTGGTGGACATCAGAGAGCTGAATGAACAGGCCAAGGTCATCGATGACCTCAAGTAAGATTCCTGCTTGCTCACTTGTTGATTCGGATTCTGTAGGATGGGATATTGATCATCCTAAATGGTTCTGCTCATGAAGAAATGTCTTGCATTTCATTGCTATCCTGTTAAAACTATCTGCATCATCTTTTCTTAACCACAGGAAATTGGGGGCCAGTGAAGGCACCATCAACCAGGAGATCCAGCGCTATCAGCAGCTGGAGTCTGTGGCCGTCAACGACATCAGGAGAGACGTTCGAAAGAAACTGCGACGCTCCAGCATGAGGGTGAATGCTCGTCCATTTACCTTCCCCAATTGGCAATGTATTCACCAAAGTTTGGAAACTGTCAATTATAATGTTGCCTGTCATACCCTGCAATACCTGAATGTCTCTCATTTAGATTTTTAAGAAATCTTTGTGTTTGTTGTTTGTTTCACACCAGGCGGCCTCTCTAAAGGATAAGTGGGGTCTTGGCTACAAACCGAGCTACAGCCGCTCCAAAAGCATCTCAGCGGCAGCAGGTCGGCCCCCTCTAAAAAGGATGGACAGACAGAGGTAAAAAAAAAAAGAGTGCAGGAGCAGCCACTTTACCTGGTACCGTATCATTATGGAAATAAATACTGTGCTTCATCCAGCATTTATTGTAAACAAACAAGACCAACTAACCTCTGTCTCACACCACTGCTGTTGGTGCTACATGTTTTTGAAACACATTTGCCATTAACCTGCTTACAGAGAAGATGCAGTTATTCACAAGTTAGAATATAGCGTAGAGCAAAGGAAGTGCTTATCTCATTTGTTTATAGTAATTATGCAGATATCTCTGAATTAATGTAGTAATGATGTTAAAACCATTGACACACTGCAAGACCTTTAGCAATGGAAAAACATTAACTCTAGGAGTAAAAAAAACCTGGAAATGAATCTGATGAGAAACAATGAGTGCTTTGATTAAGAAGTGTTCAGTTACAGTATTTCCTGAAACCAACAGTAAGGTAGTGTGTATCGTACCAATGTCACTTACAACTTTTAAGTATTAAGTGCAGTTTGTTTATATCACTTTACTGTGTCCATAGTTCCAGAATAGGGGATGTGGATGATTTACCAGATATGCGTGTGGATGCGTCCTCTCCTGGACCCCGGGTCACCTTCAACATCCAGGACACGGTAATTCTAAAAACATCCTACGCATCTCACATGCTGACAACACAGAGAGCTATAACACATTAACATATTTTAGATAACACAGATTTGATTGCACTGTTGCAAGTACTGTGTGCTCTTGACACTAATTAAATCAATAATTAAGGCGATGATAAAGAGGGTATTTTTTTGTTTATGTCGACAGTTTGAAGATCATCATCTCATCCTCCATTTCTATGTGTTTGTCACTGTAATTGTTCTCCATACTACATGATATTAACATGATTCTGTGACCCACATGATGTCATGGGGTTTTACAGTTTGTTTTAAAGGTGGCTCAAACGGAGGTGCCATTATGCCACGAGGATTTTTTTCATTTTTTTTTTTCCGTTTTGGATTAACTCCTTTTTAACAACTCTTTTATTCAATTGAAGATAAATAATCTGCCATTGGACACCGCACATGCGACTGTCAGACCAGGAGTGGTATTCAAGGTAGATGATTCAACAACAAATCAAAATGCCTAACCAAACACCAACAAATACTTCTGTTGCCTCTTCCTCCTCCCCTGTGATTACCTTGACAGTTCTGATAGGACTATGCAAAATCAAAACAGGATGATGAACTACTAGCTTCTGCTATATAGGTATACACCAATGTTAAATTGAGCAGCAATGTGTTTGTTTGCATGGTAACTTACTGTGATCCTGCCCTTTGTGTCCCTAGGTACACTATGATTTATGTGATGATATATGTGGCACCAAATTAGAGTCTATGTTCTACAGTCTTTATCACTACTCAGTAGATAAATACCAGTGGCATTCCATCAACCACAGAGATATGACATAGCAATTTGTCCATGATTTTATTTGAACTACCCTAACGCAAGCATTCAAAAGATAATTTTCTTGCATAATAATAAGCCTCACCTGTAAATACATGTTTAGTTGGAATGCTGCTTAATGAATTATGGACTTTCTCATCCTGTCTTGAAACTGCATAAAAATCCAAGTCAACTTTTCTTCAACCTTCAACATATTGACTGATTTCTAACATGCATGCATCTAACTATGCATGGGGAGCCTCTGAAATACACTCTGTCAGCTGTTGTTTGTCACAGCAGTAGTTCCTTTCTCACCAGCACTATCAGATAAAATACAGTTTAGGCTAAGGTTATAGATGGACATCAATCCAACTTTAAAGGATCGTTGGTGTATAATAAAAATGATGATGCAATTTTTTGGTGTATTTACTGTAAAGAAAAAAGTTTATGATGAACTAATTAGATGAGTTTGACACTTCAAGCCCTGCACCTTTTTATTGAAAGGTCTGAAGACTTAAACAGCATCACCTCCCTGATTCATGCTGTAAAGAAATTTCATTTGTGCCATAAAACAATTACCAGGTATTCCACCAAATCACACAAATTTATAGTAGAGGTTTTTAGTCTCCCAAGCAATGGTCATGTTTCTTCAAGGTATTTACAATTACATATGAAGATCTATCTTAATTTATTGATGTTAAAATGCTCCATATGGCATCTTTAGACGAGCCTAAACAGTCAGTAGGCCTTAAAGGAATAGCCGGCATTTTGGGAAAATATGCTTATTAGCTCTCTTGTTGAGAGTTAGATGAGAAGATCGATACCACTCTCGTATCTGTCCGTTCGATATGAAGTTAAAGGCAGCAAGGCTATGTGCTGGATTGTTTCTTAGCCAGGTGCACATTGTTGAATAAAAATGCCCCTTTTTATTAAGTTAAGTAAGTCAATTCATAATTGATAGTGAATTAATATATGATGGTTTTGCTGTGTTTATTTGCCTTGATTAAACATTGATGCATCTATCTGCAGTGGTATTTTTCTGCTTTGAATGATAAAATCTAAATTTTCACTTCACAATTACAGACCCAGACTGACTCCGGCTACATGGCTGAGTTTGCTTCACTTGTCAGTCCTTCTCTGGTCATTTGGCCTTAACCGCCCACGCACTCCTCCCGGCCACTGACTTTTTAATTAAAAAAAGTCCCCCAATCAATAAGGATCGTATACTTGTAGACTTTCTTGGGCATTTTTTTTTCCATCGTCACCCTCTTTCGAGTGACTTCCACCTTTTCTCCTGTCGGTGTGTGGCATCGTCCTCATCTTCCTCCTCGTCTCACACTGTGACTTTTTCATTGCTCCTCACAGGAAGTACATGAAGATGCTCTCAGAAGAGCAGGTCATAGTGTTCTGTCACTGGACATGTCATGAAACTATCTCACAGCTCTATCTAAACTGTGCTGTGAGATATTATTTCAGCATTTAAGTAAAGACTAAATGTCATAAGTAAGAGGTAGTAATAGAACCTCGTGATCCAATCAACAGAACACTATCTCCTTCAGTTATGTTTCCCTGGCTACCTTCCTACTTAAGACATCATCTTTTTAAGTAGGAAGAGCTTCAGGAAGACATGAAAACTGTCCCCTTGTGTGAGTTTGACTCTCTGTACTTCTCTTAAGTTTCCTGAGGAGTTAGAGGGGGACCTGTTGTCAGTCACCATTGATGAGCCATCCCATCCTCATCATCTCCATCATCTTCATTCTCCATCCGTTATGGAGGGCCAGCTACCAGTTTTCAGTGCCCCTGTCACCCCTGCTGTCTTCTCACCCGCCCTTCCCTTCCAGCACGACGACATGAGGCGCGATGAACTGTCCTCTTCCTCCTCAGAAGACTCGGAAAAGGAGGACGAGTTTGAACGCGAGAGACCGCCGAGCTATCGAAGGCCTCTGTGAGTCGTCTTTGTGTCTACTCAAGCATTCTTGTGATGAATGTTAGATGAAAGGAAGCACCATTAATCTCACATTACAAATGTGCGACAGCTTTTCTTCATGATTATTTTTTTCTTCTACTATAAATAAAGCTTCATTGTTTTTAGCATTCACTAAACAATCCCTCTTCTTCTTTCTTCTCAGCCAAGCGTCTCACAGGAAGTCCTCGGGGTTTTCTGCTGTGAGTCAGCTGTTCAGTGAGCGCTGGCCGAGCACACCTGCCAACCGCAGCTTCGGTGGCCCCACAACCGAAAGAAACATCGACTTTGAGCTGGATGTCCGTGTGGAGATCGACAGCGGGAAGTGTGTCCTTCACCCCACTACTCAGCAACCAGAGCACGAGGACATTTCCCTCAGGAGGTATGATGAAAGGCACATTTCTTATTCTGATAACTACTGTAGAGAGGACAGATCTCTATTTACAGTCACATTTCCTGCTGTGAATCATTTTTGAAATAACATATTGTAAAGAGTCAAATCAAACTCTACATTATGAAATCCACTCAAATGATTTGCCAGATGAAATTTTATGCCGTAGCTTTTCCTCAGTGGATGCAGGAAATAAAACTTTCTATATTCAGATAACTAAACAGAATAAGGCATAAGCAGGCCTTCTATGTATGACAGGAGTCTTCTCCCTGTGGGTTTTTGTAGGAGCTGTGAACGCAGCCTCAGGAGTTTAGACCAGGAGTCTCCCCCCAAGAAGAAGAAGCTGCAGCCCACCTACACCTCCACCACCCATCTCCTAGCTGGCAAGAAATGTCCCTCCTCCCTGCAGACCAAATCCAACGACTTGGAGACCACAGTCTTCTACATTCCAGGAGTCGACGTTAAGGTCAGCCTCTCCCTCAGCATCCAAATTGTCCATTAGTTTCAACTCTGTACTGTTTTTGTTTTTTTGTTTTTTTATTGTGCTTTAAATGATTCATTCTTCCTTTTCTCTCTCTCAGTTGCACTATAACTCCAAGACACTGAAGACAGAGTCCCCCAACGCCTCGCGTGGATCCTCTCTCCCTCGCACTCTCTCCAAAGAGTCGAAGCTGTATGGTATGAAAGATAGCGGCCCTCCCAATGCTGTCCAAATCAAGACTAACTCGCTCCTACCTCCCCCACCCCCACCAATTCCATCAGGTACTGAGCATTCCCTCATTTTTATATGCATGCCCTAGCACCATCCGTAATCACCGTCACTAGACTGCCGCACCTCTCTGATCTGATGATTTATATCTACACGTGGACCCACCCAATCAAATGCATGTGATTTCATCCTTTATTTGAAGGCATGAATCCAGAGGGCACCTTTGATCTAACGGGCTCATGCATATTGATGCGTACCACATAGGAGAAAACACCAAAGACCAATTTAAAAAAAACTGTCGTTAATATGGTTCCAGTTTAAAAGTGCTGTCGACATATAGTCCAGGATACAGATGACTTAAACTCCCATGTGTCTTTGCAGCCAAAGGTAAGGGCAGTGGAGGAGTAAAAACGGCCAAGCTGTATGCCTGGGTGGCCCTCCAGACTCTGCCAGAGGAAATGGTCATCAGCCCCTGTCTGCTGGACTTCCTGGAAAAAGCACTGGAGACCATTCCAATCACTCCAGTGGAAAGGAATTACGCATGTCTGTTTGTTACACCATCGGATCTTTATGGATACTGTTCTTAGAGGACTACAATAACGCCTTCTAGTGTGTATGACATTCATAGTCTTTTTGTGTTTATGTCCTCCCATCAGCTATGGCTTCCCAGGAGGAGGACATGGGTCAGTTTGATACGGTGGAGCAGCTGGAGGAATCCACCACCTCCCTGGTTTCCTCTTCCACATCGGCCTACTCCTCCTTCCCTGTGGATGTGGTTGTCTACGTCAGAGTCCAGGTACTGACAACCCGACTGTAATTCTTACAGTTCACTTTCTCCAGAGCACTTTTCCCCCCCCACTAAAATCTTTATCATCAAGACATTTGCAACATTGGATAATAACTGTAACAAAAAAACTGTTTGGGAAATTCATCCCTATTTTTTCCTTATTCATACAGTACTATTGATGGATTTATTTACAGTTCTGTTGCTGTTTTGAGTCCTGGATAATGTCCATTTTTCTTCCACTTGTGCTCCTTGTTGTCTCAAGATATGTGTCAGTTTGTCCATTAACAACATTTCTTCAACAATTACCAGCCATGGGTCCTGTGTCAGGGGCTCTACCTTTCACCAGTTTCTCAAACTGGCTATTTACTTGCTATTTATAGTATTTTAACCAAACATCTGTCTCTTTCCATCCAGATAGAATACCATACAACTCACAAGGACCTTATAACCTAGTATTTGATGTATTACTTTACATACCTTTTCCTGAAACGCTGTTATTTTCTGACACTTCCAAAATTATATGTGAGTGATCTACATCAAATGATCCACTCTCCAACATATCTGATGTCTGTGTAACTGCTTACCTTTCACCTTGCATCTACTCCAGAGCTCAACTGCAGGTCATAAAATGTGAAGCTATTCAAAGATAACTGAATGTAAGCCATGGATGCTATGTTTGTAATTGTTCTTTTTCAGCATATTTGTTGAATATCTTCAGTCCCTGTTTGTTATCTATCAACCTGTAACGCCGTCCATGTAGACACACAGTTACACACCTTACACTGAAGAGAGAAATTCAGACTGAAGCAACAGTTACCGTCTGTGTTTAAAGCCCTCTCAGATCCGCTTCAGCTGCCTGCCCATGTCCAGGGTGGAGTGTATGCTCAAACTGCCCTCTTTAGACCTGGTCTTCTCTTCTAACCGCGGAGAACTGGAGACCCCGACAGGAGCCCACCCCGCTGATGGATCTCACCCTCCCTCCTCCACTCCAGCAGGGCAGCATATCCCCAAACCACCTCCCAGCAAAGGTCTGTGGAGCCTGACTGATTTAATGTTGCTCACAGCTTGTTGTCATGCATTCATTACTTTGCTCCCCAGTCTGTCTTTTTGCTAGATCGTGCAAGGTCTGCCATGCTTTTTCTTTTTGCTATGTTATAGTGCAACTCAGGTCATATTTTTTATGTAATCCAGACACATTTACAGTGATGCATTAACCTTTTAGCAGAGAACTACTTTGGATCTTTACTCTAATTAGCTTACTCCTCTCTATTATGAAATGTGACTTAATCATTTGTGTCAAGTACAGGCTACTGATGAGTGTCGGACTTGTGAATTGTGTTACAGTTTCCTACTGGTGATAGTCGTATGCTAGTTAATTAATGCCTATTGTATGTGTCTGCGCTTCTTACCTACTCTGTGTTTCTCCGCCCTCCTCTGCCTCCTTCCAGCGTCTCCATTGCTGGGGAGCCCTCTGGGCAGGAGCCGCCACAGCAGCAGCCAGTCCGACCTCACCGGCCCCCCCAGTACCTCCTCAGGCCTCAGCTTCACTGCCTGCATGTCTGACTTCTCCCTCTACGTCTTCCACCCCTACGGCGCTGGAAAGCAGAAATCCGCTGTCACAGGCCTGCCTCCAGGCCCAGGGCCGTTAGGTACGGAAAGGGAAAAGGGGAAACTAATATTCTAATGTGCTAATAATACAGGGCTGCAGTTTCTAATGTTAATGCTGATAAAAAATGAACATGATCTAGCTCTATTGGAGCTGGGAATAACCATGACTTCATGCTTTATGCTAATTAATGTACAGTATTATCTTATGCCACTTGTTATAAATGTATGACTGGCCACCAAGATTGAAATTAGATTAAAGTTTAATGATCTTCATGATTATCGTTCTTTTCTCCGGAAGGTACAGTAGACGAGGAGCCGTCTTCAGTAACAGGAAGAAAAGACTCCCTGAGTATCAACCTGGAGTTTGTGAAGGTCAGCTTATCCAGGATGAGGCGCAGCGGAGGCCCCACCTTCATTGAAAGCTTCATTCCTGTTAAAGGTGGCAAAATGGACACCACCCTCATCAACATCTCAGGTACATCGTCAGCCCCAGAAGAGACGTTTCTCTATTAGACATGCAATAGTTTATACTGACTGTTCCTGTTAATCTGTTGAAGGTTCAGTTTCTTGCTGGTCTTAGACATTCTGGAAGATTTGGAATGGAGGTATAAAAGTTTGTTTTCAGGCAGGGGAATTTGATAAATTCCCAGCAAAAGTGAAGGAATATTAGGGAAATTCATAAATTTATATATCAGAATGTGTATTACAACACACATTTCTTCAATATTTTGAATGTAATAATGTTCATGAATATATCCGTGAGATGTTTGAATCCATTGCATAGTGTTAAATGTTCATACACAGCACTGTTGGGTGCTTTTGCCTGTGTACTTAATCTGGGAATCGGGCAGCTTTCATCTTAGCCTATATAATCAGGATATTTGAGGTGATCTACAACAGAAGTACTGAGTACTTACGGTGTAGGATCTTTTATCTCTTTATATGAACTAAATTTTTTAAGCACAGTCATGTTATTTTATCAGCAGCACCGTGGGAACCTTGATGTGGCCTACCCCAAGACAAAGGCAGGGTTTGAAATTTACATATCGCAATGAGCATGAAGCGATGAATGGAAGATTTTACAAGCATAGACATGAAACTGGGGAGCATGATGAAAATGCACCTTTCCAATCTTTGAATGTCATTTATTTATTTATTTATATTTAAATACTCTCCCCTCAGCTGTGTGTGACATTGGCTCGGCTTCCTTCAAGTACGACATGAGGCGACTGAGTGAGATCCTGGCCTTCCCGAGAGCCTGGTATCGTCGAAGCATCGCCAGGCGCCTGTTCCTAGGAGACCAGACAATCAACCTGCCAGGTGACTTTTTGACCAGTGTTGCATGCAAATATGGTATGTTTTGTCTGCTGTTTTGTAGAAAATATCCACCAGCGCTTTAGTTGTTGCTATTGTAAAGTGTCAGCTTTTAGTTGGCATCTAACACAATGCACAGAGAGCTTTTCTATGCTTCTGACAGTTCTCCTCTTTTCTTAAGATTGCACTAGCTATTGTGCTTTTTCCCAAAATGACAATTTTCTGTCTGTTCATTCACTTTTGTATGAAAGTAGTGCTACAAGTTTGTAAAAAAAACAACTGAATAATTATGGCCTTTAAGTAAAATAAATAATATGGACAAAAGAATAAAAGGAAAAGTTATGTGCAGAAATATGCAAGGAAATTCAAGGTTTTACAAACATCTCAGTGTTCATTTTTAATATCCCATCTCGCTGACCTTCCTTCAGCCAACATTTCCTCCCACTGCTCCATGTTGACATTTCAAAGGCTGTCCTTTACTTACATCTCTCAACCTTTACCTTGCATCAGCCTCTGGCCCCGCCACCCCCGACTCTGCCGAGAACGTCACCCAACATCTGTCCCCCGAGTCCAGCCGGAAAGCCTACTGGAGGACCTGGGACGGCAGCACTGGGACGCAGCACATGCCCCAGTCCCCCAACGTATTTTCCGAGCACTCAACCGGAAGCAACATGTCCCCTGGCGGCCTGGGCCACCTCAAGTCCCCTGCACCTGGACGCACCAGGAGCGTGTCTGATTCCTCTGCTCCTAGGAGAGGTAATTACTAACAATTCCTGCCATTTCCAGATGAACTCCAACGAAAGGGAAAGGCACAATTCAGATGTTAAACAACAAATAAAAGTGCAAAATTACAAAATGCAATGATGACATGTATAAGATGCTCATAGTTTCTCCTCCACTGCCTTTTACCTAATCTTTGTTCGTTCTCGCCTAGATTCGGTGACAAAAACATCCACTCCTTCCTTCAGTAAAAACGGTAAGGCAGCAGGTCAGCAGGGGGCGCCGTGGGAGACACTGGTGGTGTTCGCCATCAACTTGAAACAGCTCACCGTCCAAATGAACATGAGCAACGTCATGGGAAACAATACGTAAGTGGTCGCAGTCCACCTTTTACTCTAGATCCTTTAATAGCCATCATGTCAGGATTGCTGACTTTGTGATTTCAAAGGAACAGCAGCTCAACATTTTATGGTAACACGCTCATTTGCTTTCTTGCTGAGAGTTAGATGAGGAAGATCAGTACCTTCCTTATCTCTATATGCTAAATATGAAGCTATAGCCAAGAGATGGTTAGCTTAGCTTAGCATAAAGACAGATTTGTGTACAGATGAAACGCTCTATGGAGAAAGTAAAGGGGATGCTAAGAATGTCATTGACTAAGCTGGACATTGTCAGCATCATTTATTTACATTTATTGGAGTGGGCTGCTACACTAGTGTACAAATATGTCTCCTTGCTGCAATTTGCACTGTTATCTCCTGCTACACATCCATTCACATTTGATATTCCAGCTCGTGTGCTCCTTTATTGCCCATTCTTATTGGCTCGCTTCATCTCTTACACACTGTTGTATCTTACCGGGCACTAGGATATGCAGTCATTTCAACTTTCATCTCTACAGTTGAGGCAGAATTGCAGAAAATCCTGCTGAATCATTGACAAACACAACACCCACACAACTAAAGCCAGTACTGTTTTATGAGCTCTGCGTCTTCATAAAGTAAAAAACATCTTCTACTCTGGAAATGTGTGGGCTCTCTGAGCAACACATACGTCTCCTGCCTCCTCCTCACCAAGTCAGGGTACGCTCGGCCTCTCTAGGTCTAAATTATTTAGGACTTCAGAATGTTCCTCCGTCACAAAAACATTTATGCATAGGTGTAGGCTTTGTATAAAGCAGGAATTGTATCGATGAAAAAGTTTTAACCACAAAGCTGTACTTTGATATGAACAAATATATATGACTATAATAATGACATATTAAATTGACATGTTGAGATAGTTGCATACTAGCTAAAGTACATAATGACATGTTGACTTGTCAATCAGACTTAATACTTGAGGTTGGCTTTTCCTTTTAGGTCACCGGTGTTTATTCCTGGGGAAGTTCTCGCAATGAGTCATTTATGTTTCATAGAGAACACTACATTATTCAACAACGCTTACAGTTGTGTTTACACCCGCAGCTGGACGACCAGCGGGCTGAAGAGTCAGGGCCGACTGTCTGTGGGCAGCAACCGGGACCGAGAGATCAGCATGTCTGTTGGCCTCGGCCGCTCCAAGCTGGACTCCAAGGGCGGGGTGGTGGGTGGCAATATAGACGTGAACACCCTGGAGATGGTCTGTAAGTAAACAAAGCATCAACTTTTCAGACATATGGTGTTTTTCTCCACAACTCATTAGCAGCTCTTGTTGTGGCAGAGTGTAAACTGTGGATATGGACCTGAGCCAGAGTTCACTGCAGAGTTCTTGCATAACACTGGGAGCTGTGCAGTGATAGAATACAGACTTAAAAACTTTACTTTTACACTCACTGTGTAAATATATACATTGTTTTGTATATTGCATTTGGTGTTTAAATAAGCTAATATAGGACATATTTACATGTTACATACATTTATAAATATAATGTATTTAGGATTGTGTATTTCTTTAGACCTGATGTGAATATGAGTGTTCATTATACTTCATTTCTCCTGCTGCAGCTTTGCATGGAATGCTGTTCATTGATACATTTCTACTTTATGCAGCAGATTGCACTCTGTTCACTGCCCTTGATTCTTTGCACTGTTCTTTGTAAAGCAAAATCATTTTGAAATTGAAACATTTGAATTTTTGCCCAAGAAAAAGACTTGTTCTTGATGCCAAAGCGAGCTAAAGATTTTTAAGGATAGGAAATTTAAATAAATTAATCACTTTGTGAAAAACAACCTCCAGTCTACAATACATAGTATTTTTGAAAAGGCAAAATGTGGAAACCAGGGTGAAATTGGAGTATGTTTGCTGTTTTAGTGTTCTGTTTGTTTTTAACTGTAATACTTTAACATTTTACTAAATTTAAAAAAAATTAAAATTTCATCTTAATGTGACATCATCTCAATCTTTGGCAAAAAAAAAAAAGATGTAAAAAGTCTTGGGTTGAATAGCTTTGCAATCTACTGGATGTCCTGGTCCTAAGAGTACTGCTAGTTCAGTTTAAATAAACCGTTTCCTTTTCTCCAAATCCAGTTTTTCTCTCATCCAGTTTGATGGCCGCGTCTCTGTATAAGCGGCCACTTAATAACGCTGCAGTGCTAACCAATTACTGTCTGTTTTCTAGCCCACATCTCCGAACACCCCAACCAGCAACCCAGCCATAAGATCCAGATCACCATGGGGTCGACGGAGGCGCGTGTGGACTATATGGGCTCCAGCATCCTGATGGGAGTCTTCAGCAATGCCGACTTGCAGCTGCAGGACGAATGGAAGGTCAACCTGTGCACCGTTGACACCAGCCTATCAGAGAAAAGGTGTGAAGTGATGTCAGCAGAAGCTTCTCATGCAACAGATACACATATAGTATTTACTCTATGGTCATTCCAGATGCAGTGATGTTTCATCTGCACTATTTCCATCTGCTTTTTTTTCCTTCTCTTTGAACCATCTTAATCTTATCTCCCTGTTTCTCACCTTTTCCCTCCCCATCTTTTCTCCCTCTGCCCTTCCAGCGTGATCTTCGTCCATGGAGACCTGCAGTGGGACATTTTCCAGGTGATCATTTCACGCTCCACCACGCCAGACCTCATCAAGATCGGCATGAAGCTGCAGGAGTTTTTCACTCAGCAGTTCGACACCAGCAAGCGGGCCCTCTCCACCTGGGGCCCTGGCCCCTACCTGCCCCCCAAAACCCCTGTCATCAACACTGAGAAAGGAGCTGCAGAGCTTTGTAAGCATGCCCTTTTTCTATACTGCTGGGTGAAATATGTAATGTAGACTGTGGCATAATAAGGTATGCACAGCAAGTATCTTAGGCAGCGGTGATAGTTATAGGAAGTTAAATGATTTGTAATTCTAATAAGCTTAATCTGTATACCACAGAACAGTTGACAAGGTGGTTCAACAACTGAATGTAATCAAACATGCTCATGAGATAATTAGAAACAAACAAAAAGCACAAGCGGCATACATTTAAAAAGATTGGAGACTAAAAACAGAATAATACACAAAACCACCAGAACCAGCAGCATGCCTCATGTTCAGGTCAGAATTGATTTGTCTGCCTACAACACCCCCACCCCCACCCCCACCCCCAATCTCATTTTATGTCTCCTAACTGTCTTTGTCACACAGACATGGATGCAGCCCATCATCGCCACTGGCCCGGGGTGCTGAAGGTAATCGCCGGCTGCCACATCTCCCTCTTCCAGATGCCTCTGCCCGAGGACGCCGTGCAGCTGGGCGGTTCAATGAGCCTCCATGGCAATCACATGACCCTGGCCTGCTTCCACGGGCCCAACTTCCGCTCCAAGTCGTGGGCTCTATTCCACCTGGAAGAGCCCAACATCGCCTTCTGGACAGAGGCACAGAAGATCTGGGAGGACGGTGAGACACAATGTTAATTTCAGGGACTTCCATTGTATAAATGGTATAGAAAAATAATTACATAATAAAAAAAAATAAAAACATTTTCAGATATTTATTAGCAGCCCTGTTAGTTTTGCATTTATACACTTGGGTTTGGCACTATAATTCCTTTTCTTTCTGACTTTTGTTTCTGTCACATCCAGGCTCCAAAGATGATTCTACCTACATTGTTCAGACATTGGATTTCCATCTTGGTCATAACACTATGGTGACCAAACCCTGCGGTGCACTCGAAAGCCCCATGGCCACCATAACCAAAATAACCCGCCGGCGGCATGAAAACCCCCCACATGGAGTCGCCACAGTCAAAGAATGGTTCAACTACGTCACTGCCATGAGGAATGAAGGTAGCCATTTATTTTGTATCCTGATGTCATCGCAAACAGGGATGCATGATTCAACTTTGTCTTTCCAATACCTCAACTCAGAGTATCTGCCAAATCTGAGTACTGATCTGATACCAGTGCCCTCTTTTTCTCAAATTTAAAATCTGTATGCCTCACTGTGTGGAACTCAATGGGATCATTTTTAGGTCAGGGTTTGCCATGGCTGATAGAAGAAACACTCAATTTTATAATGACACTGGCAAAAAAACTGTATTAAAGGATAGCTTCACATTTTTTCAAGTCCGTCTTAAAACAATACTCACAATACCGACATGTACATTGCAAGAGATCCAGGTCCATTGTAGATGTTGGCATGTGAGACAAAAATGTGAACCTGTCCTTTAATGTGGATAGGTCACACCTGGATGATACCCGATCCGCTTAATAACATCGTTATTACAGCCGATATCGATCCTGCTTATCGGATCAGTGCATCCCTAATCGCACATACTGCATGTTTCAGCACATAAACACCACCCTTATTTGTGTAAATGTGGTAGAAGAAATATTGGAAACACTCTCAGTATAATGGAATACAGTTAGACAGCACAGGTTCAAACAACACCTCTAAGATAGTGTCAATAAAAACTGAACATTATAACCTTCATAAAGAGTTTGTGTATTAGACTGCATGCGTTTCAGCCAGGTGCTAGGTGTAGTTGCTTCAATGTAGTATCTTAAACGTTTCTCAACCTCAGACAGCTCTGACTAAAAGAAGACTCTTTCTTTCCTACTGTATGGATTTTCTTTCCTTTTCTTTCTGTCTGCCTTTCCTTGCAGCCGTTGCCTGTTATCCTAAATGTAAAATAGGCGCAGATAGTTTTTAACAAAGCAGAAAAGTGTGAACACGACTGTCGACTCAGAAGAGTGTTGACATGTCTTATCTCTCGTTTCAGAGTTGAACTTGCTCAGGAACGTGGAAGCCAACAACCAAGAGAGCGGAGCAGCTGCCAAAAGCTCGAGTCTGCTGAGCAGCTTCCGCAGCTCCTCCAGCTACAACCACGAAACGGAGACGATCTTTGCTCTTCCCAGAATGCAACTGGACTTCAAGTCCATCCACGTACAAGATCCTGATGAACCTTCTCTAACAGGTAGGACTGGGCCCCACACAGTAATGTAATGGGACATACAGGCAATAAGCCATCTGTTGATGTCCTTTCTCTGACAGTTTTTAAGGTCAGATTATATCCTTTTATCCCATTAGTCAGCAAATATTGTGTCAATTGTTGCCCTTGACTAACATGACCTCAGCACAATCACATCAACTTTGCTGCACACTAATATTTTATGTGTAAAACAAAAAAAATCTGGTTAAAAGAAATGTGATTTCAGTCCAAAGTATTGCGCATTTGTAACAGTCACACATCCTCTCACAAAACACAGTGTGTCCCAATCCCATATTACATACTAATTGTATACACATAGCTGCAAACTCGTCGCCTTTTGACAACATTTCCAGTTCTGAATGAAACATGGGGCGCACTACTGCTAATGAAAAAAATCTCGGGGTGTGAAGTAAAAGAAGTGAGCTTTCCAGACCTCTGCAGCCCGCTCCTCAGCTCTGTTTGAGGCTAGCTTGAGGCTACATTAGCCGCCACTAGCATAACACACCCAAATCTATGACTGAACTGTCGGCGGTTGAGTTGCATTGTGGGTAATGTAGGCGGCAGGTTTTGACAAGGAAGAAGAATGTGAGGAATAAAAAAAAGATGATATCTCTGGTTCTGCTGCATCGATTTTGATCCTTTTTTTAAACTGTCATAGTGAGTCCCACAAGTGAAATGCTAAATTAAGTGTTTGGGTTAGGAGTCATGTTAACACTGCTGTTTACAATCCAATGGATATGTAGGATTTTTGAATCAAATCTTTCAAATGATTTTTAATTTGTTTGCTTTTATTTGTTCCAGACTCCAACAGCAAACCCAAAGTGGAGTGCAGCGTGGTGACAGAATTCACAGACCACATCTGTGTCACCATGGACGCCGAGCTCATCATGTTTCTTCATGACCTGGTGTCCGCCTACCTGAAGGAGAAGGAGAAAGGTTTTTTTGTCTTTGCAACAATCATTCAGTCATTCCTTAATCCAGTCAGTCAGTCAGTCAGTCAACGCTCCACCCTCTCTGGGTCAAATTCATGACTCATCTACAACAGGCGTAGTAATGAAAATTATTTTATTCAAAAGTGAAAAATATTCATTTATTTATATGACATTTTGTGCAAGAAAATGACTCATCAAACTATCCAAAGAGAGCTAAGTCTAATAATACATCTGTCTGCGTCCGTACCTGTGAAGCTGTTTGTATGCTGTTGGACACATTTCGGAGAGCAGCATGAAACACGGGAAGCTGAGTGTTATTTTCACACACAGCGGGGAGGTCAGAGAGCCCAGTGCAGGCAGCATTTTAATGGGTTTCCTATTGTCAGAAAGGAACAAATTAGCACTCTTTATGCCGGCAACCTCGCATTCTTCATGACAATTAAAATGGTGCCACAACTTTGTTCTGTTGATTCTGCAGCTGAATGGAAAGAGAAAAGAGGCGAGCGGTGAAGATTTTCATCAGAGTTTGATTAATCCTGATTAATTTAAGTAGGGCAGATGGCTATTTGAATGTGAATAGAGTCTGGATCTATACTGTCAAGGTGCTTTCAGGGATATTAATGAATGTTTATTGTGTTCTACTTCTGGATGTTGTTATTGAAGAATGTGTTTGCCATGTTAAAAGAAGACATCAAGGCAGGGCAGTGGAGCGTGCGAAGCAACAACCTCATTGCCTCTCTTTTCTGCCCCCCTTTCATCCTCAGCCCTTTTTGCCCCGAGGATGTTTGCGGCTCGGCCAGGCCAGAAGAGCCCCACGGCCCTGCATGATGAAAGCTCCGCAGACAAAGACAAGGACGACGGCATCAACTACACCACGGTGGACTGGAGGGAGTTCATGTGCAACACCTGGCACTTGGAGCCGACTCTCAGGTCAGCTCTGCTCCACTGCACCGCAGACATTTGGAGTGGTTTGTTATCAAGACGCACTGCCTTTCATATGACGGAGTCAAATCGAGTCACAATGCTCATTCTTGAACAGTGCTCATTGAAAACCGGCAGAGGAGAAAATAGCGCATTTGTGACACTGTGTGAGCGTATGTCCTTGTAGCCACACCACATTCCTACAATGACGCAGGGAGCAAATATGCAAATCCAAATATACAAGGCTGTCATGCATCATTGTATAACATGGACTCTTGGTGTCCCATATTCTACTATTTAGAATAGGAATAGCATAAAATGCAGGCAGCTGAGTGTTACTACTACTTCTGCTATTTCTAGTCAAATCCCATTTCTGTGAATTGTGAGTGACAGCTATTCAGTGAGCAGTGGATTCAGAGTATTCCTTTACTTGATTAAAAGTAAACAATGTAAAGTAGTGGTGGAAAGTGAAGTATGTATGCAGTAAAAGTACTAACTATGTGGAAATTGCTCCTGTCAAATTATACTATCTACTTATTATATTATTGAATTATTTTAAGTGATGCATTAATGTGTAAGCATCATTTTATGTTGCAGGCAGTTGAGATGGAGCTGATTTTTGAATTTCTGAAATGTGAATACTGTTGGATAGATGAACCTTTAGATGAATGACTTTGTATATAATAATTTCAGCTCCAAAGTAACTAGTAGTACAGTTGTTAAATAATGTAGTGGAGTAAGCAAAACAGTATTTCCCTCCGAGTTGTGTTGGAGTAGAAGTATAAAGTACCAGAAAGTGGGAATACTCAAGTAAAGTTCCACAAAACTGTACTTAAGTACAGTACTTGAGTAATTGTAAGAGTTACATTCTACCACTGTAAGTGAGGACATTTGGACTGAAATAATTTGTAAAGAACAAATAAGTTTCTGTAGTTTTTAAACAGTCAAAAATGATTATCCAATAATTAGCATATACTGTCTGAAATTCATTTAGCATTGACTAAACAAAACATTTCCTCTGTCTTCAGGCTTATCTCCTGGACCGGACGTAAGATTGACCCAGTGGGTGTGGACTACATCTTGCAAAAACTGGGCTTCCACCACGCCAGGACTACGATTCCCAAGTGGCTGCAGAGGGGCGTGATGGACCCGCTGGACAAGGTGCTGTCAGTGCTCATCAAGAAGCTGGGCACCGCCCTGCAGGACGAGAAGGACAAGAAAGGCAGAGACAAAGAGGAACACTGAGGAACACTAATACCACTGTAATCAAAGCTGTGCAGAAGTTCTCTACAGGTCACAAACACTGGATTACTGTATTACAATGGCCACTACTGTACAACACTTTGTCCAACATACCCATTTTACCTGCTACACCCTGTGAATTTCAGCATAGTTGTTTACTGTGGTGCATGCCACTAGCAACTCTGACTGAAGCATTTTGCACCAATGTTATTTTCTGTATATTTTGAACAAAATAGCAAATGTTAGTATTATTTGACTGCTTTAATGGTAAAACCCTGCCTCTTTTACCTGTTGTAAATGACCATACTGAAATCGCTTGAAAGATTATTTTAAGGCTTACCAATATTTCATGAGAAATGATTTCTTAAACCATAGCCTTTTCTTTGTTTCCCATGGAACACATGGTAGATATGCTTTATGTATTTTATAGTGTAGTTTTAAGATATTTAAGAAGAGTTCAGTGACTTGATTTTTTTTTTTTTTTTTTTTTTTTTGATGTGAACAAATAAATACCGGGAGGTTACGGCACATCATCCTCTCAGTCGTGAGGATGACATGAACTTGTAATTATAATTTGAACCAAGATCACTATTTATGGGTATGGGAAATGTATTAACAAGTCTATGTCATGTATTAGCTTGGTGTGTCAAGCTTTTTTGTCTTTTTTTTAATCCATACAGTAGAACCAGTATATATAATTCAGTTTCTTAAATGTGTTGATTTCCTAACTTAATAAAAATATTGCCATTTAATTTTAGATGAAGCTCAGGTCTGTGATTTTGGAGGGAGAATGGAGTTTGTAAGACGTGGGTATTTACCAGACATTGAAGGGCCAAAAAATGATGCTGTTGGTTGCATTATGGGAAATGTAGGATCCAGTGTTTTTGGAGCTTGACTCATACAAGGAACTAAAAATCTGGGCTCTGCTGCTTCAATTTTGACCATTCTTTTTTTAATCTGTCTCTTGTGAGACCCCCAACTTTATGGAAGAGCAATTCTAAATCACTAGAGTACCCCTTTAATGAAGTTCAATTTCTGTAGGTGGCGCTCTTATTGTTGTCTCAAAGCAATAGTGGCTTTTACTGCTAATTTTTCAATCTGTGAAATGCATCACTTCGCGTGGCAAAAGATTTCTCCCAGGAAACGGCTGTCAGACAGGTGTTTGGAACTTCAAATGAAACTTTAATGAACTGGGAATGGGTTATGTTTTGTTTGAAAATGTCTCCGTTTGTTTGAATCAAAGCTTTAATGGCATCAGCAGTAATACATTTTCCTTCTTCAGGCAGTGATTTGTTTCTGTTCTGGGTTTTTAGGCCAGTTGAGTGTGCGTAAGTCTACAAGGTTCACTCAGAAATTTATAACAACTTCTACTAGTTTCCTCTGTTTGTCAGAACACCTACCTCCCCACCACATCACCCCCTATTCATAAAGAGCCTGCTGTGCTCACCGCAGGGTTTTGTTAATACAGTAGTCTGACTGTAAGACTCCCCCCGCCAGCGCTAATCTCTTCCGCTGTAATATCCCCCCTCACCATGAGCCATGTTCCACTTTTGGTTCCATGCCACGGTTTTGCATTTTTGATGGTGCGTTGGCGGGTGAAGGAGAGCACAGTGGCACTGTGGAGAGGAAGAGAACTGCGGGTTTCTTCTGTGATGTCTGCTGTGAGATTACAGCAGTGTCACCTGAGGAAACCCAGACAGCTCAGTGTGAGAGCACACTCAAGTCTTTGCTCTTGCTTGCCTGGGCCGGACTTTATTTTAGATTTTTATTCTGCCTGCTGCACACACTTTCCTTTGAAGTGATTCCTATTTTACATATCACTCCACTGTATTTCTTTTATTCCTTTCACTTCACAGAGCTACCGTGTATACATATTAACATAGAAGCCACATGAGTGACCAGTAGATGGAGTCAAAAGCCAGTTGGACCAGAATCTGAACTCCTTAATGACACATCAGCTCCCTACAGTATATTGTCTTGCTACTGAATTATAAAATAAAAACAGGACAGAAAACATTAAAAAGTCATGAAGTGGCCAGAGATGTTGAACAGCATAAATTGCCTGCCTCTGTCCTTCCTGGCCTGGGATCAAACTATGACTCGGACAGTCTCTGGAAAACTGACATAAAGCATTAACTGACCAGCACATGATAAAGACAGTCTTCCTTAGGTGGATGTACAGAGTGTAAAACATAATAAAAAGGTCATTATAATGTGGGGAGAGGTGGTGTTGGCATGCTGGAAAAGGTTTCAATATTTTATCAGCAGAATTCAGAAATTTTCAACATAAAGGCTTTTTAGCTTTGAAGTCAACCAGATACTAGTTGAGCTTTTGACAGTTTCCTATATGCAGTTTTAGGAAAATGCATATTCTAGAATGAAAGTCTTCATTAGCAGGGACCAGTGTCAGGCAAGATATCATTAAGAATGTTTTAAATCGGTCAGAGGCCTTTTAAGCTTCACCCTGCACAAAAGAAAATCTAACCGTAGTAGCTCCATGAAATGTGTCATCATGCTCATATGAGAAAGTGATGTTGAGTAAGAGTTCAGTACCAGCTTCTAACAAGGCACCCTGAATAAAGTGTTTATACATTGTAACCAATGGATTTAATAATGGTTTATTAATAATTTACTAATACTTAATAGATCAGTTATAAGCTATTGATAAGCACAACATTGGGGTTGCTATGTCATGAAAAGTCCATTTTGCTGGTGTTTACCCTCCAGCAACTGTGTCTTTTTAGCTCTTTAATTGATTAGCATTATGGATTTTTGTAAAGAATAAAAAAAAAAAACATTTATGAATGACTTGTTAAAGAAATAGTTCAGTATATTTTGGGTAATATGCTAATTTGCTTTCTTGCTGAGAGTTAGAAGAGAAGATCGACACCACTCTCATATCTGTCTGTTAAATATAAAGCTACAGCAAGGAGACGGTTAGCTTAGCATAATGACTGGAACCAGCTAGACTGGCCCTAACCAAAGTTTCAAAATTCGCCAAAATCAAGTGAATTGGATTTCTTGCCAAGCGTTAGATGAGAATATCAATACTACCCTAATGTCTGTACACTAAATATTAAGCTACGGTCAGGAGATGACTAGCTTAGCTTAGCATAAAGACTGGAAATGGGGAAACTAATTAACACGTATCTCGTTTGTTTCATTTGTACAAAAAACTGCTCTAATTAATGGCTTGTAACTGATCTATAAAGCATTGCTAAATGATTTGTTAGCCATTAATAAAGCCTTTAGTTATTTCTTATAAACCCATTACAAAGGGTAGGCCTATCTCAGAAAGGGGTATCAAATGTTTTTACATTCCTCCTTTCCCCTGACTTTATTTTAAGCATTTTAATTATATTTTATCAAACCAAATTTAGAAAATCCAGCTTTAAACTGAACAAAGATACAAGCTTAATTATTACGAGCGATGTCCCTGTTTATTGTTGTCTATTTAATCTATGAGAACATTTTTCAAAAAGACCCTCATGCGCAGCTCCACTCAGCCCAAAATACACCTACGTAAGAAGTGTTGACATGCTTAATCAAAACCTATTATCTTCACAAGCTTAATGATTTCAGGTTTTTACTTTCATTCCAGAAAATTACTTTTTAGGGACGAACACTTTTCACATCTTTTTCAAATTATCACCATGTTATGAAAGTCCTCATTAGCCTAATGATGGATAGAAAGAGCAAAGACGTGATACCTTTAGGAGCGTTTGAAACCTCTTCAAAGCGATCTTCTAAGCCTTGCCCTACAGAACAAATGTGGCCATGTGGGACAATAAAGACTGAACTGTATTAAATTGAATACTGCAGAACACCGTTATGATGTACAGCAACTAAACAGTCTTAATACAAATGAGCAGATTGAGATTTGAGCTACTTTTTTGATTGAGTTTCTAATTGCTTGTTCCACTTCATCGGCTTTTCCTTGATTTAATAATTCAGTCTAACAATATGGCTGTTGAAAGGAGAAGCTGGTAGTTAGCTGAATGTTCTGCTAGTCATTCTCTGGTTGAGCTGTGAAAAGCTGCCACACCGAATAATTTAGAGCCTTCACTCGCTTGGTGGTGACCTTCCTGTGGTGACATCTGCCGTAGCTGATGCAGCTCTCTTACGTATGCTAGCTTGAACATGGTGCTTCTGTACTAATGCCAAGGTAGCGGGTTCAGTCTCCTTGTGGGCCAACTAGCCGGCAGTTTGAAGGCTGTCACGTCTTGTGGAAATACAGCTCGTCAGTCTTTTCTCAGGGAGTGCAGTGAAAGTAAATTTCTTTCAGCTGTGTCTGTGACTAATCTGACTATTTAAAGCTGCATTTATATCGTATAATATATTATTTTTATATTAACAATGGATCAAATGTGTAATGTGAAAGGTGTTGCTCTGAACCCACAGAGAATTATCACTCAACTTTGCAGTTCCATTCAGCTATATGGAGCTTTTTAGCATATTTCAGCTCAGTGTTTTGCTTTTATGGCAAATGAAACCTGCATTAACAAATTTTGGCCACTTGGGGTCAGTGCACATAGAAACAATGGACATATTATTACCTTTTAAATTGATTTGGCGCACATGTTTGCAAACAGTGGCTTATTTACACATCAATAGATGCAGCTAAACAACATTCATTTGCAGTCGGGTTTCTGACCATCTGGCAAATGTAAGTCCAATATTTACTCTCTGTTAAGCTACTTTAAGTATTTAATTATTTGATTTTGACCATATTGATATTAGGAATGCTCAGTGGACATTGTGAAACAGTTGAGAACAGCCAAGAATAATATCCAACCCATCTAGTTTACTTTCTACTGAGTCCTGCACACGCTCAGTATTGGCAAACACTGTTTCAGACCAGTCAATTCTTCCAGAAAATGACACGACTTCAGCACCAGAAGGCATGTCACACCACTGACCACTCTCACCTGTGGCACTTGTCAGGCTTATCTCTGGCAGCGAGAGATAAAGTCTGTGGGTTCACCTGAACAAACCACAGCCGGCACTCACACAGCTTTATCACCAGAGAAACACACATGAACACACACACATACACACATTATTTTGCTTTGTAGTGTGCAAGAGCCAATTTCAGCCAAGGTAACCAGGGTGCTATAAAATCTTGGTGCATGAACCTTCATTGGCAAATATCATATGTACAAGTTGATTCCATTCTTTCGTGTGCATCATCAATATTGTCGTGCATCATCGTTGCACATAAGCTGCAATTTTAACCTCTCGAAGCCTCTGTGCTTTTGTTTTTTGATTAATTCATCCAGACTGGTGCTTTAGTTAAACATTTCTCAAGGCACAACGTGAACTTTAGATATGTCTGCTACGTCACAGCTTGTTCAGTGACCCACGATTATTCAGATTTATGTAAACAAGGATGTGAGGTGTTTCATCCTAGGACTATTTGGATTGCAATGCCTCATGGGCTAATCATCACTTTTAAAAGGGTGAGGAAGATACAACTGACATGAATGTACTTGATTGAGACTGAAGATATTTATGTCACCTTTTGTCTGATAATATATCAGCTAGTATTGTGTATTTTCAATCAAGCAATTCTGACTAATATGAGTCAGCAGAATCAGTGTGCAGGAACACACTGGGTCTTTGATTCAGGATCCTTTTGAGAGCTCATATAATGACAATAAGTACACACTGCAGACCTGACATTAGACTTTTAAAAACAAAGAGTTTTGAGAAAATTCACCTTAGATTTCTGATGACCCCAGAGCACACGGACTATCCCTCCTAAGCTAAAAAAAACTAAATGTATGCAGCCAGGAGATTGCTCAGTCTTACTTCTTTTAGACCTTAGTGCAGCATTTGAGATTTGATCATGAAATTTTAATCGACTCACTTAAGCACTAAGGTGGGTATCTGGCTCAGCACTGAACTGTTTCAGATCTCATCTTTCTAATAGACCTTTGTCTGTTAGACAATTAATCTCTCTGAGACACATAGCTCCTAAAAAGTCCTACAGAGCTGAATTCCAGGTTTGTCCCTCTACAGTACAAGCTCCCACTTGGAAATGTCTTTAAATAACACTGTATGTCTCTTCTTTGGTGCGCAGAAAATACCAATGTATACAAGTGGCTACAACAGTGACACAGACATCATAAATCTATACCTATAGTGGATATCTTGATGGAAGTCTTTTTTAAAAACACTCTTACCTCTTACTTAACTAATTTTGAAAAAACTGATAGAGATTTTCATTTTTGACCTTTAGTTTTGACCTTTTTAGTGTACTTTAGAACTGGAGATTTAAAGGTCATCTGTAATATATGCGTTAGTAGTGCCTATTTTGTGTTGGACACTGACTGACACTGAACATTGTCATTAGAGGGTAGTAGGTCTAAATGTAAACTTATTTATGTCATAATAACAGCCGATCTGTGTCCATAATAGTTTATTTTTATTTTTATAGGTTTTTATCACAATTTTAATTTGAACTTTTCCTTCACCCATGGCTGATTTCCATTATACCTTTATTAAACAACAGTGGCCTTTATTAGGGCTTTGGATCCCCTAGGTTTGAAAGGATGTGTGGGTTATAACTTTATACAGACAGCATTTTGAAGAACTAAGTATGAAACAAGTACCATGACAAAATACACAGAATTACACAAGGTAAAAGGGGCACACCAAAGACTTCATTGATTACATCGAAGAGAATAGAGAAAGCTGGTTTTGGAATGTATTCATCAGGGATGCTTCAGTTTCTGAGTTCTGGGGAGGTTAGTAACAAAAGAAGTAAAGATGTGCTTTATTTTTTGTGTAATTGAACAGTTTGAAAAGAGACAAGAAAAGACAGGACCAAATTCATGGTTGCGTTTTAGCCAACAGACTCAGCAGGAAGCCACTCAATCCATCTGTGCTGATAAACACCTATCAATAATGAAACTAATGGGAAATGGAGTGATGATTTCCTCTGTTAGCGTCAGTTAAAATCCTAACGGCTTGCCAGATGTTGGAGAGCTGTTTGACTTAGGCAGGAATATAGAGAGTTACAGTTGTGTAAAATAAATACAATTCCAGACTCTGAACAATGAAAACGTCTAAGTTTCACTTAAATTTGTCATTTGTAACTCAAGTATACAGGAACGTCCAACTCTCTCTACATGAGCACCAAGAGTTAGCTCAGTATCACAGAAGGGAGAGTTTGGAAGGATTTTGTGATAAAAGCAGATGGTGTAATGGGGAACAAATTGTACTTTTGTCACCATACTAGCAGCATGGCTATACTGTAGGGGCAATGTTGGGCAATATCAACATTTCAATGTGTCCACTACTTTGGTTTATGACCAAATAGGCTACCTGTAAAACTAACAACCCTGTTAGCTTCAGCTGTACTTTGTGTTTAGTGCTAATCAGCAAATGTTAGCCTGCTAACACACTAAACTAATATGATGAACATGGTAAACATTGTACATGCGTAGCATCACTTTGTTAACATTGTCATTGTGAGCATGTTGCCATGCTAATGTTAGCATTTAGTACAACCTCATAGAGCTGCTAGCTTGGCTGTAGACTCGTAGTCATTTATGTCAGAAAAGTCTTCTTTAGGAATAACTTGCTTTGGTTTAGCAGAAGTTCAATGTTTTGGAGACATTTATGGAATTAATCTGGACAGATGTGATTATTTACTCATGCACCATATGCCCATATGGTACTTTTTTTGCCATCAAAAAACACGGCTTGGTGGAGCAAGACGATCCGCTTTAAGGACTACGTGCCAATTTCCCAAGCATGAATGCAGAGAGCTAAAAGTTTTGTCCACAAGAATAAGAAAGTTCTATAAAAAGTTTAGCAAAGAGAGACTGCGAGAAAGACCTTAGTCTGAACTTTTGAGGAACCCTGCCCCTGTTGTCTGCAGAGGATTACTGTCTGATGAGTTTTCAATTTGAACAGAAAAGATTGTACAGTACGAGCAAGATAGCAGCTGAACCAATTTACAGGAGCATCCTTAATGCCAAGCAAAGAATTCAGCAACACAAAGGTTGTGCAAAGATATAGAAGAATTAAAAAAGACGTTTCACCTAAATTCACTTACATTATAACACTGGATACTTAAGTCAGGGCAGCCCCCTAATTCTGGGAACTGTTCAAAAACCAGATTGAACAGTGTTAGAAATCGCAAGTTCTCCTCACCTACTTCCTCTGATGGAAACGTTTAAAAGCGTAAGGTGTAAGGTGTAAACTGGCCTCTGCAAGATGTTCCCTGTTCACTCTCACAAAAGCCTCTTTCAGAATTTAGTGTGAACAAGGACAACACACAGGGAACATGTGCATCATTAGTCTCAGTCACCGGGACAAAGAAGGGTCAAAATAGCAAAATTCAGCAGAAACTGGCCCACCAACTATGACTGCTGAATAAGGATCCTGAGAAAGTATTATTATTTTCAATACCAGAAAAAGGCCTAGGCACAGAGTCTGGTACGTAAAATACAACCCAAGAAAAGTGAGCATTTTTAGATATAACATGAGAGAAACAAAGTCACTTTGAAGCTTTGACACAAGCTTTTTCAAAGCCTCACAGAAGTTAAAGATGCAAGAGAGAGATCCAGAGCAATGCGCTCTCAGCTGGGAGAGGGGCAGACAGAGCTTTAAAAATAACTGATTGATGGTCGGACATACGGTAGTCTATTTCTTTCTCCACACAGTTGAGCTGAAACCAGATGCTAGACCTACATCACACTAGAATATCATTTTCCCTTCATGATGAGAGAATTCTGAAAGTTTCCTTTCATATTGAAAAGTTTTAACTCCTGAAATGTAGAGGTGAGATACAGACATCGTGCCGCCTTATGAAAGTTTGAGCTACAGATTTAACAAGACTGAACTCAGATGCAGGAGTAGATGTTAAGTAACAACTATTAAAACCCAGAATATTATAACTCAGTCATATAAGGGAAAAAGAAGATTTAATAGTTGTCACTAAAGTTCCTGTTCATTTTGGGGGTCTGTAACACTCAAGATAAAAAGGGAACACAGCATTAAAGAAACTAAGGGGATCCAGAGAGGTCTGTCTTTTGATTGTCAAAATTGATAATATGCAACTCTTTGCATAGCCTACTTTTACATAGATATCTATACCACCTGGAAATAATAACACTACTAGAAAACTTCAAAATACCTTGAACTTCATTCAAGCAAACCCTCATTTGACAACATATTTTAAATAGGTAGTTCAACATATTGGAAAATATGCTTACTCTCTTTCTTGCCAGGAGTTAGATGAGAAGATCGAAACCACTCTCATGTCTGTACAGTAAATATGAGCCTATACAGCCAGCTGCTGCAGTCTGCCTGCCATCACCTCTAAAGCTCACTCATTAACATGTTATACCTTGTTTGTTTACTAAGTACAGAAATACGTGTTTGTCGACAAGACTACAGGAAGTCACTGTGCACCTGGCCAAGAAACAGTCTGGCCGCTTAACTCCCATAATATAGTAAACTGCCATTTTTACAGTTCAGTTTATGAGATATACTGTGTTCATTAGTGAGCTTTAGAGGTGCTGGTAGGCAGATTTTGTTACCTTTGGACAGAGCCAGGTTAGCTGTTTCCCCCTGTTTTTGTGCTAAGCTAAGCTAACCGCCTGCTGGCTGTAGCTTCATGTTAGCTTACAGACACAAAAGTGGTATCGATCTTCTCATCTCTTTGCAAGAGAGCGAATAAACGTTATTTCCCAAAATGTTCAAATATTCCTTTAATGTGTTGTATTGAAGGTTTAACTTAAAGTAAGCATTTGTGGCCTTATTTCTTCTTTTCTGAGTAAAGTTGCCATTGTTTTTGTCCTAATGTCCTCAATTCAAACTGAAAAAAGCCAGGTCGAAGAGAGCAAACTAAAGTACTGGGTCAAAGAAGCAATCAAACTGACTGCATTCAAATGACTCCCGGCACTGTGGATGAGCCATTTTTAACAATCCTGTTGCAAACAAAATCCTGGGTCGCTTTGAGCTATCCTTGGGGTCTCTGTGGTACACTGTGTCTTAGTGAATTGTGAAGCCTGCTAAGTGGTCCTTTTTGCTATTCCCATTAAGATAGAAAGTGTGTGTGTTAATAGAGCTGCCTTGGTTTCTTTTTGAAGACATACATCAGTAAAGTTTGAGCATTACATCAGCACCTTTATCAGTGTGTTTACTAAATACTACATACAGTAAGCTGAAAAGGCATTTTTGTATAGTGAGAATTAATGCGCACATTGGTTTTCTTTAGCATTTTAAAGATGTATTTTAACATACAGTATGAGTTGCTTTATTTAAGGAGTTCATAAAGTTTGGTACATAAAACTAAATTGTTTTTTTTGCTTTGACTTTTGAGCTTTCTTTCAAACACAAAGGCTGTTTTTAACTTTGCGGCTCTGCTCTGCCTCTAGAAATGTTTGCTTACTAAAACTCAAGGCTGCATATGAATTCCACAAGGCCAGCTATATATTTGAAATAGCCAACAATAAGTCGGGGGGTAGCTCCGGCTGAAACCCATAACAGCACTAAAACATCATCTCATCAGCACAAAAATATTGAGTGGATGCCTGTCATTGAAATGTGAAGCTAAAGAAGCTTTCCTAACAATCACACCTTTTCCAATCCCGTCATACTCTGATGATAATGTTATGCTGTAACATAGTGTAGCAGTCCATCATTGTTATCCTCCCAGATTCAGCTCTAATCCTGAATATAAAAAAATACAAAGCAAAAGTAGGCTATGTGACTGATTATAGGCCAGTAATCATACAAAGTAAAACCAGCTCTCAGGTACTGTGTGCACTTAGGTGTTTGAGAGCCTCTATTTATAACCTCTGCTGCTCCTGGCATGAGTGATGGTTATTGGAAGAGGTATCATATTCTGTGTACAAACCTGTCTATACCACTAAAATACAATGCAGTGGCAAAATGAGCAAGGCATGCTCCCATGTCCACAGAAATGAATTTGTGGCAGCATCCATGAAGATTTAACGTGCTCGGGGAAGCTGGCCAGCTTCACCTGAGCACAGATTTGAAGGACCGAGTTCTGGTTGCGCTTTATATTGATTTCCCTGTTGTTGTTTGGTATCTTGTTTCTTACCAGAGGCAGCGCTGAATCCAAGACTAATTTTACTACTAGCCTGCTACGGTGCCACTGCTGCCACTATAGCACTAATGAAAGATACACAAATGATACATATATCCATATATATGATTTATGCTGATAAACGCCTTTATATTTTTTCAGGGTTTAAATACCAGAGAACGGGTTAATGCCCTGTGGTTTGACGCAGGAATGGTTAATAGGAGGAAAGGCAGCAGGTGGAGAGACATGCAGACTGATGAGCAGCAGCAGAGGAGCCACTGTGTGCTGACAGTTAGGGCTGAGCCGTGGAGAAATAAGCAACGATTGCCGGTACTAATTTTCCCCTGCAGCAGGCAAAATTGTTCTAATTGCAGGACACAGGCAGCTTTCTAAAGGCATGGTTTCTCCGTCTGCCTCTGTCGTTGAACGGGACGCCGGTGAATAACACTTGCAGTCAATTGCTGGGTAAATGACTTGAGAAACTCTCGTCGAAGTCAGCGGACAGAGAAAGCGGTTTTATGGGAAATGAATGTGACCGGGAAACAGCAACCTGAGCTGATCGAGCGACCCGCCTGCCTTTTGGTTCCAACTTCGGCAAGTAGCCTAAACCTTTTCCTATCCATTTAGATACATTTGAATGAACCTAAATGACACATCAGGTCACCCTATTCCCGTGAGATGTGCTATGTGTAGGGGCAGGTAAAACGAGCATACCGGTACATGCCGTTTTATTCGTTGATATAGAGGGAAATCCAGACTACCTTTAAAAAATTGACTGTTTAGTGTTTCCTCGCTTATAAATACTACTGAATGCTTAGCAGGCGTTGAGATGAAAATCTTTTCCAAATAAGTAGCAGTGTGTGGACATTTCGGCATACATTTAGCAAACTATGGTGCTCGTAGCTGAACAAACGTATAACTTTATAAATAACGTTTCGCCTATTATTCGCAGTCCTCCTCAATAACGTGAGCGCCCAGGGCGGGAGCGACTAATGTGTGAGTGGCTACAAGTTTAGAACAAGTGTCGTTGAAATACGGCAGTGCTTGTTTATCATTAATCATTGTGTATATGCCGCATCCACAAGAAGAGCATGCTCATTTCTCAAAGCCCCCTTTGTCCTGCTGTACGAGACATGTACTGATATGTGGCTGCAGGCTGGTACGACGTTCCTTCCACATGATGAACGGTGCGTTTTGGTTGATTCCGTATCAGTTGTTTTTTTTGAGCTTACAGCAGCTGTGCTATACAGACCCAGAAACACTACAGTAGCAAAACTCTTATAACTTTACATTTTGTCGACATCATTTTTGGTCAGTATTGCCGAACAATATTTCCTAAGGTGTTTTTGATCACCAGTAGCATATTTCTCTGTAGTCTATGTCTGTGATCTATATATATATATATATATATAAGTTTCAATAAGTGCCAGATAAATGTATTTCCGGCTGGTTGTATAGTTGTAGAATACTGCTGCATCAATGATATTATGGCTATTATTACCATCATTTTCTTTTGTCTGACACAGACATTTGTATTCTTCACATTTAACTGGTTATTGTGGTAAAGAAAAGAAAGAAATGATTTTGACCTTTTTAACAGTCCTTTATGCTCTGCTGCTTAAAGCAAAATCCAACACATTTGACATGTTGCTTAAAATGTAACTGAGCACAGTCTAATCAGAAAGAGGGGAAAAATGACATATTTCAGGTTGCAGATGGATTACGCTTGATGATGATGATTTGTCTTATCTGCCAGTCCACATCTTTCCATGGTCCTGTTCCTCTGAGCCTGTTATTGCCTCCACTAGACACACAGCACTTTTCATTTCGACAGTCCCCTGGAGTCCTGCTTTGCGGGCGCTTCCCGCTCACAAAGCATTTGCTTTTAAAACTAGATACCTGAGCATTTACCACTGACTGATGGCTAAAATTATAGCCTACAGTAGGCATCAGAGTTTTCCTGTTGCAATAGGCTCTCCCACAAACACAGTTATGTCTGTAAGGCTTTCACTCCATCATGCGTATTTGTGATCACCTGGTGTGCAGTTTCAGGGTGTTAAGCACGGACTTGATTGTGCTTCCATAGTAATTAAACTCCATAAACAGTTGTAAATAGAGAAGCTTTTTATTTAAGTTTTAGGGTTGAATTTATGTTTAAAATGTGTTAAATATAGCTGTTCTTCTGACATATAGTGACATATATTGTCTTTGCACTGCGTACCTGAACTTGGAATAATCCAGACCCAAGTTTTGTAGCACAAAGTGTTTCTTACAGCTAAGCCTCATGTACACAGGCTTATACATACAAGCTACTTTCAATCAAATTCAGTGAGCATAAAACAGGTCTTTAAACATCTTAAATTTGGCTTTTTGAAGCATTCCGATACACTCAGACTAGTTCAGTAATTGGTGATCACTGATAAATGAGATAAAATGGCTTCCAGTCCAAACACAAGCAGGCCTGTGTCTACAGTATGTGTGTTTGAACTGTATGTCAGGGTGTATTAGTGCTGTGACAGACAGGCGGCATTTGCAGGGTGTTTTCTCGCCTCCCTGCATATTTCAGTAAAAAAAGTTTCACTGAAAAATAAACCATTGGCAAAACATAGGCATTTTATTTTGATATTTTTTGCAATCTGATGTGTTTTTCAATGACAATGTTCATATTTTTTCTTCATGCCACTCTTTTTTTTTCAGTGACAGTTTTGAGTGTGATGTTCTCTCCTTAGTATGCAGATTATATGTCAATCACGCTCTCCTTGCCCCTCCCCTCAAACCCCTCCTCTCCCCACCTAAATGGTGACAGAAAATTGAAACTGAAAACTACTGACAGCGTAAAAAAAACTCACTGAAAAAAGAGTGGCATGAAGGGAAAAAAAACTGAATATTGTCCTTGAAAAACACATCAGAATGCAAAAATGAAAAAAATAAAGTGATGCCTATGTTTTATTTTTCAGTGGCAATACAACTTTTACAATACAAATGTTTCAATGCCAATGTTTCCTTTTTCAGTTCAGGTTTTCAAAGCCAAATTTAATTTTCAATGCCAAATATTAAAGTCCCTGTCCTGGCTCCATAGAGACTCCATCCCCATCTTAGTTCAAGCTGTTTGTTTGTAGTGTGAAGACTTGAAAGTGCACTGGATTGTAATCCATTACAGAGTTTGTCTGTGAAGTCCATCCTAAATTCTTAGTAATAACTAGCTAGATTCAAACTGATTTACTAAATTGGGTTGCACCATTCAAACTTAAAAAATGTCTTTCCTAGTAAAGACTTTACTTAGTTTACTTATTTACTTACTTTTATGTAAACTACTAGAAAACAACAGAAACATTTGTTCTAACATAAGTGGTTGCTAAGTGGACTTTTAAGCATCACTAAAATAAAAATGTCAACGTTTAATATAAAGGTATCCAAAAGACTTGCCCTCCATTATAATTTTTTTTTTGTAACCGTGGTATACACACACACTTTCCTAAATGAACATTCAAAATTGGGTTATTTTTATGATGATTCCTAGACGGTTCTAGGCTCTGATCGGGCTACTTTTGGTCAGTCCAATCTGGCAACACTGGATGCAACCCATTTTAATGAGTAAATGGCAACTTAGAAAACACGTTAAAACTAGGCTAAACTTACGAAAGGCTGGTGCAACCCGGCTATTGCAAATTTAATTGCAGGATGTAACTTAAACTTAAATGAACCATTTGTTGTGTATGTAACAATTTCTCATGTGCGGACGCTCATTGCCAGTCCTCCTGAGAAGTGTGTCACTTTACTCTGTCAACACAATGTGAGCAAATATGCTAAACAATACTGACACTAAAATATTTACAATGACAGAATAATTATTCACACACAGCCTTATGAGACTGCACTGACTGTTGGTGATACTGACGTGTTGGTCAATATAACCTTTACAGAGGGAACAAGCAGCAAGGACAACCCAAACTCAGATCACTACAAATGGGATTAAAAAGAGGGTGATGCGTTATGGTTATCAGGCAATCGCACCCTGTCCCTTTCTAAATGCATAAAAAATAAGTGACATGTAAAATTTCCAACCCCCTGTGGTCACATGCCTGAGGGCTTCTCTTGGCAGGAGCTGCAGGAGCATAATTATACCCCAGTGGAGTGTGAAAGTCGACGCTTTTGTATTCAGGAAGTCAATCATATTTTAACCAAATCACTCCTGTTGGAGCATGAACATGTATTCTCTTTAACTTTTCATTTTCCCAGAGCTACTCTGGTAATTGGAAAGGACACAAAACAATCAGCCCTTTTAATGTTTCTTAAAAAAAAGTTATATTTAGTCTATTTCATTGACTGAACAATATTCAATTTTCCTACTGTCACTGGAGTCAGGCTCTCTTCAAAATCAATGGTGTAATTTAATGACACTAGAGTAAGAATGCATACACGTGGCAGATGTTGTTTGACTCCTTCAAACATTTCCTCCTTATGCTGTATTAAATGTTTAGTAATAATGTACGCAATCATTATATAT